>JMFS01123232.1:0-35316 GCA_000699545.1 Podiceps cristatus
TTTTTTTCCTCGTATCCAGTTCAGATTTCCCATGTCATGTCTCATGCTTATTGACCCTTGTCCTATTGCAGTGCACCTTTGAGAAGAGTCTGGTTCTTTCTTACCTTGCATTATGTAGGTGAAGACAGCAGTAAGATTCCCCCTTAACTTTCTCTTCCTAAGACTGAACAGATGTTCTCTCAGCCTGTCTTCATGTCATGTGTCTCAGCCCCCTGACTGTCTTGATGGCCTTCTGGTGAATATCAATGTCTTTCTTGCAGTGGGGATCCCAAAAATGGACACAGTATTCTAGACATGGTCTCTGAAGTACAGAATAGGGGAAAGCATTACTTCTTTGACCTGCTGGTTACACTATGTCCTTTGTCACTCATTTCCCTGTCCTACTGAATGCTGGGCCCACATTTTCCTGAGTTCTTTTTGCTGCTAACATGGTTTTTTCAAGCCCTTCTTGTTACCCCTCAAATTTCTCACTAGTTTCAACTCCAGATGGGCTTTGTTTTGTCCAAACTGCAAGTCTGCACACTCTATATTCATCATAAGTAGTCATCATGGGTCTCTGTATTCATCATGGGTAGTCCATCTTTGCTTCCATCCGCTGTGTACTTTCTTTTGATGTTTGAGCTCCGAGAGGGATTTTGCATTCGTCTGTGCTGTCCTTCTGCCATACTTACTTGACTTTGAAGAGGTTGTCATGATTTGAAGGAGTCATCCAGCTCTTGTGGCCCTCTTTGTCCTGCAGGGCAGTTTTTCATTCTGCTGTATTCTTATTAAAATTTTGATCCATCTGTGATGGCACACAGATTCTTTAAAACTGTTGGCACGTCTCATCAGAAAGAATATACCATCAATGTAAGCTGTCAGCTTGTACAGGAGACGTGTTACAGGCAACATTGTAGTTTGCTTATCTCTAAGCTCTAAAATATAATCCAAATTTTGAGGAGAAAAATGGAAAATTGAAAAGAGATAATAACTTTAAAACTATTCAGAATCACCTAGACTAATGGGAAGTGTGTTCTTTTCATATAATAGTAGAAGAGTCCTGTGAAAGTCACACTTTCTGAAAGCTACTGATAATTCTGACTGTATTGACAGAATGAAAAGATGAGGGACACAGGCTAAAATGTTTGTTGCTAATTAGTACTTTCAGTTAATGTTAAAATGTAGCTGTCCATCTTTGTGTGAATTGTGTTTAACAGATGATAATAGAACTAGAAAACTTAAAACAGGACCCTTTCTATCAGTGACTGTCAGGCAGCTGAAATCTAATTAGGATTCTTTTTAATTTTAATTTTTAATCCTTAAATTGTTTTACTGCCACATTGTTATTAATGTATTTTTTAACATTGAATTTTGTTTTTCATAGTTCTAAATAGCAAATCTTTTAATAATACTGTTTTTCTTAGCTGTGTATTTTTCTTTTCAGTAATGGACGGTTCGTTTTGAATAGTTGTATCATGTATATAAACCCTCCACTCCTTGCAGTTCAGGTATTGACAGGTACTGTATATTTCAATCATTTGAATGATATTTCAGTCATTTGAAATATACAATACCTGTGGGGTACTAAAGTGGGTAAACCCTGAACCTTTTTTCCTGGGAAGGTGCAATTGATAATTTCATATACTTAAAGAAAAATACTGGTCTTTAGCAGCACAAGATGGAGTATAACTCATAATTGCCACTAAAGTTCATTCCCAAACAATTAGCTGCTTGTTTGCTTTTTTTCCTAATGAATATATATTTTCCCTCCTGCTAATAATTGTTGATGTTCTAAATGATTGTATTGCATTTTTAAATGAGAAGTTAAAAGGTTTTACGTGACAACCATCTACAGTTTATAAAACTTTTCAGAAGGTCGGCCTTTTTTTGTTGTAAATACCTTGAAAAATACATGAAAAACAAAAGCTCAGTATTACCTTACCTGAAACATTGCTTCTTTGTCAAATTCCTCATCCCTAACGTAGCATTACTTCACACAACTGCTAAACACTGGAGTTGTTACAGTAGGTCAGAGAAAGGCCAGCCCAGACCTGTTATGTTCTGGGTTCTGGTTCAGCCAGAGCCAGTGGAAAGTAAGGACAGCCCCACTGCAGAAATGTAGATTTATCTGAAAATTTCTTCTTCTTGTAGTTGCAAATTGACCAAAATTCTGAAGCACAGGGTATCCCACACTCCTAACTTTCAAAATTACTTTTTAAAGGATTAACTTTTATGTCTTTTGTTGTATTATTATGTTGTATTATTAGATTCATGATTTGATATATTTTCACTAAGATAGTCAAATGATCATTCGGTCATTTGAGCCTCCCTTAATTTTTTTTGCAACATTATATGACGAGTTCCATATGTTAATTATATACCTCATGAATAAATATTTACTATTTAATTTTTTTTTCTTAATTTCACTGACTGCCCCACTGTTCATTGCAGCAGCAAGAACAGAAGCTCCCAATCTATCTTCACATTCATTATTGCATATATTTCTAATATAATCATTTTTATTCATCACCTTTTTGAAGTAAGTAATCACAGTTTTTCAATACCTGAGATTTTTTTTCAAATCCTTAGCCAGTCTCACTGTTTCACTATCTTTGAACTCTCCTTAATCTTGAAGTTTCTTTTGAAGGGAAGTGATCATTCCTTCCTACAATATTCCAAATGATTTGCATTACATTTATTTCTGAACTTCTTTCTATTCCATGTTTTCTAAACTCTAACTTACTGCTTAGACACAACTGCCTAATGAGCACAGTTTTTTATTTACTTGTGAATGATTGATGAGTTGGGCTTTTTCTTGTGGTCATTTAGCCAATTTTCTGGATTTTTTTTTTCCCACCTGTATGGCTTGTTTTGCATTTAGTAACATTCATTGCATTTCAGGTTATGTGTTTATTTGTTACTTCAGTAACGAGCAGGACATGGGTGGTTGTTAACATTTTGTCCTGTTCATTTTGTAGAATTTTTGAGGAACTCAGTAAGAGAAGGATGTCCCTTTTTCTGAAGATTATGTGGAAGTCCATTGTGAGTTAAGCAGATTAGACTGCTGGAGCTCCTACATCTAAAAGTCCAGTTATATGCAAATTGAAATAGTGCTTTACTGTACAGGGAAAAACAGTTTGTATTGGAAAACAGGTCTTTACACAATTCATACCATAATTTTCAGTTTGATATAACCTTTTATAATCTTTCTGAAGGAACAACTTTCTTTAGCATCTGTTTTTATTATGTGTTTATGAGTGTCAATAGGATCATTATCAAAGAATGTCTAAAATCTTGGTTCTTTGGGAAAAAAACCAGCATATGCTTTAGGGTATGTGGATTTTGAGTTTTTATTTCTAAGAAGGACCTGAAACATGCCAACAGGAAAACTGTGAGTCTGTAACTTCGTATTATTCTCAGCTGCTGCATTAAGCAATAAAAAAGTGATTTATTATTTTTTAACCTAAATCAAAGATACCTTTCCTGCAGTAATGAATGCAGACCATTGTTTACTATCTAAATCAGCCTTGTCAGAGAAAAACTCTCCAATAATATTTTTAAGTCAAAATAAACTGATGAATTCTTTTGTGGTCTGTGATTAAACAATCATGGGGCTGTTTGCTTTCTTATAGTTGCACATTGAATTTGAATAAGACACAAAGCTATCTAGACTGAAGTACCTTTTTTATTAAAAATGTATATTTGACTTGCAGTCAGTGCTTAAATCATTATCTACCTAATAAACTGATAGGACTTTTGTATTCTGATTACTTTCTATTTAAAAGTTTATTTTAAGATGTTTGGAGTTTGTGTTTATGTTTATTATATCAAATATTAAACCTAGCCTTATCTGTAAAATATTGGAAAGCACTATAAATGCCAATATAATTTTGCATATTTTCTTCGAGAGATCAAACTACAGCAATAAACAGTGACATGGAACTTTATGGCCCAAAATAAAAGAAACAAAACCTATTAAGGAGACCTGAATACATATTTGAAAATTGGCAGACATTTAAGAAAGAAATTACTAGGCATTATTGCTCAGATACCAAACTAAATTAGAAGATAAAAATGTATTTTACTGTGGGGAAGAATTTTCATAAACTTCCAACATCAGAATCCAGTAAAAAACATAGGTTTTTTGTTGTTGGTTGTTTGGGTTTTTGGGTTTTTTTTTGTTTGTTTGTTTTTTTTGGGGGTTGGGTGATGTTTAACCTAGATATCTGGTATTTCTTCATTCTGTATCCATATCTGATATACTGAACTTACAGTTGTCTGTCTCTTTCTCTTCATTAATACATGTACTCTTTGTTTGTGGGGCTTTTTGCTACAAAATATTTGGATTGAACCTGTGAGTTCCTAAAGATAAACAATTTTCACTGAAGTCAGTAAGATTAATGTCTGAATATTTCAAGGTGTTCCTGCCAGCACCTTGTTTCACTAGATTATACACTAGATAATAGAAGAGTTAGGTCACTGAAGATGTTTAACAGAATATGTGCATTACTTCACATTACTAAACTATTGAAAGAAGAGACTTTCTTGTAAATATATTCACTGAGAAAATGCAACTATGGTAGATCAGCTCAAATTGAATCTAAAATTGAACATCTGACTGATATTCCATGGGTTTTCTGAGGGCAACATTAAAAAAAAAAAAATTGATAGGAAAATTTACATATCATACTTTAATTGTGAAAGTTGGAAAGCTCAGCTAAAATTGCTAGCCTGACATAGGCAGAAAATAAAAGTTTGTAGAATAAATTCTGAAAAGAGGAAAAGTATCAAATGGATTGAAATGCAAGTGAAGGAAATAATTTTAATAGCAGAGTAATATGAAACAAAAGGATAAATTAATGTACTTGTTTATTTATAGTGTTTTGATTGAGGTACATTAATTAATTTGAAGATACGAAGCTGCAGCAGGGTTGTAGGCCTAAGATTAAGAAAGTACTATGGTTTACAAGGTGAGAAGTGGTATGACAATGCATATTGGTTTGTATTTCTGCATTCCAGCTTTTCAGTCTTTGAGAAAGCTGATGTGATTTGAATGAAGAAAGTAAATGTAGATGAGGTGAAGATTTAGAGAGGAGAAAAGATTAAAAAAGTTGTACAGAAAAGAGCAGGGAAAGTAAAAATGGATTAGCAGAAATTGAGAAAAGGGGTTTTGTAGAAAATAAGAGATTTAAAACTGCATTTTAAAAAGCAATGAAGAAAAAGAAAAAGAAAGAGGAAATACATTTCCAGCAAAAGCCCACCCAGGAGAAAGGAGATGAGGATGAAGGTCATCTGGGGTTTCCTAGGTACAGGTGTAGGGATGACATTGGTTCTTGTCTTGGGCTTGTAATCTTTTATTCTAGTACTGAAGTGGAATAGACATAGGTTTAATACAGAGCGTGGAAGAAATAAGATAAACTCTTACTAAATGGGTTATTCCAGTCAAGAATTTACTGGTTTTATCTCAGGCAATGTAAATGCATGTATGATAGTTATATTCTGATTGCTATATCATGTTACTCATAACAATAGAATGTTCACTGAAAGACACTCTATTGAAGTGTTTACATTAAATCTCATTCAAATTCTCAAATAAATTATAAAAATATTTGTTTAAAGTTGCAGGAAGTCTTTCTTTATTGAAATCTAATGATACTGGTTTTATTTTTGAAGTAATCTTTGAAAATGTTGAGAAATAGTAAATATATATTTACATAAAGCTAGTGATTATTGAGAAAATTGCCTACTCATCTGAGACATTACCTTTGCCAAAGGAAGAGGACTTACTTTTATATACATATATAGTATGTGTATAATAAATGTGTATGTATATGTAGAAATACAAATTTATTTTGTTTAAACATTTTTCAATTCAGTATCTAGGTTATGTATTTTTTGTGTCTCAAAACATCTTTCATATAAAGTAGAAATAACTCTTGACAACATCAAAATAGACATCTACTCTGAGAAGTGATTATATAAAAACATCAACTCCTTATTTGGTAGATCTATTTTTATTGTGGCATTTGAGTCATCTCTGACACTAGTGATGAAAATATTTTTAATTTGGTTACCTAGCTTCTGTTACAGCAACAGAGACCCCACAAAGAAAAAAAAAATTGAATAACTTCAGTAAGCATATGTCTTGAAAAGTCTGTATTAGTGGGGTTGTGATTGATGAGGTACGAAAACTGGTTAAATTCAGACTGCAGATCACATTTTTTCCTCTGGTAAACTTAATAATCTAGGAAACAGAGAAATAATTACCCAACAAGAATGTGACATTTTTGAGAATACTTTCATGTAAATTTCTAAGTTGTTTTTTATTTAACTCCACTTTTTTGTTTCCAATTTATGAGAGAAGATGGAACACACTTTCATATCAGAAGTAATACAGCAAAGGCCATCAACAATTGAACATCATTAGCCAAATGGTATTTTTGAGTAATAGTTGAGTTGCAATATCTTGTTGACATTCACAGGATAGACCATAAACTTCCTCTGAACATCCCCTGAAAGCAGCCTCACTTGAACACAGTGAACATGAAGAATCCCAGCATGAAAACAGTGGGAAGTATCAGGTTGTTCTTCTAGAGAAAATGGGTGCTTTGACAGGTCACAGAGAGGCAGAAGCTTAAGCTGGTGGGGCTGTTTCAAAGCTTTTGCATGTGCTGAGGGCTGTGCTGCTTGAGGTCTGCTATAATCTGGCTATTCCATTCTTCTTGTACACAGTCTTACTGTACATGACTTTCACAATAGATATAAAATCTTTTGTCTTAGAGGTCCTTTGCATATGCAATTTATTTGCATATGGACTGCAGCTATTCTTCTGTGTGACTGGAAAAGTGAATAGCTACCATAAAAATACAGAAACTGTGCGCCATGTGATATTCTTAAAGGACAGATTTGTTCCATTGAAACTTCATTTTATTATACAGGATCACTGCCAGGATTGTCTGATGGCTCTTGAAGGGCATTTTCTTATTAAAACTTTATAATCTCATGTTTTAAAAGGGTCTTTCAGTGGGAAGGAAATAATTTGCATATGGATATTTCTTGTTTTTCCTTGGTCTGTGCAGTCTTCCTTAAAAAGTAACGCTCATAAAGTTCTTTGGTAAAGACTATATATTTTTTCCTACATTGATTAGATGAGTGATGAGTAGATGTAAAACTGGATTTTTGTGAGGTTGTACTCAAGATACTCAACACAGTACTGGTTTTTACCTTTGCAGCAGTGAAACACTGTTTCTGGTGTATAAACAGCTGGACATTAGAATCCTGTTACTTAGAAGAAGAGATAAAAAGTTTGCACTTAGAAAGTCCACCTGAATAATCCAATTCTCAGAACACTGATCAGCCAAGGGGTTTATCACCTTTGAGGTGCCACCGTATTTGAAACAGATTATTTAAGAACGTGATAACTGTCTAGATAGGAGTACTGAGGAAGAGCTGTAAAGAGGAATAAAGCCATTTCAGACTCTCTAAACTTGTTAGTTTATATACTACTTGTCTTAAAATGATGTGGAAATGTTTTTGAAACAATATGATAATAAAAAGTAATGCTACCATATGACTTAGGAACCATAGTTGACTAATCACCAGCAGTCCAGTATATATTAAACAAATCTTTTAAATACAAAGATGAGTTCTTAGGTGTTTTTTCCAAAGTTATTATTGTATACTCTGTAATTTTATATTCTGATTCTTGTAGAATTTTCCCCTCTAACTATCTGTAAAAATACTGATGTAACTTAAAAAGAGTTTTTTCATGGCAATATACTGAGGCATTTCACTAACAGGACATCTACAGATACTATGTTTACAGAAGCACTGTATGACCCCAAAAGCAGGACCAGAATGAGAATATTTAAAATATAGCTCACAACTGAGTTTTCAACTAAGCACAAAATTTGGCCAGAGAAAGAGATTTCATGTAGAATCCTTAAAGGAGAGCAACCTGTAATGTGTCCCCTTTTTTTCAATCTGCTTTGTATTTGATTAGCTTAATTGAATGTGTTATTGTGGTGTCATACAACACTTTACTGCCTTATGTAAAGATTTAAGCATATATTTGAAGTTTAGCTTTTGATCAGATTTGCAGAAGGTATTTCAAAATAAAATTGACAGAAGTTTTCTAAAAAAAAAAAAAAAAAAAAAAATTTGCCTGAAAAAAACCCTCCAGTTTGTGAAAGAATTTTGTGAAAGAATTCTCAAAATCAACTTTTGAATCACAGAAATTTCCCCCTATAAATCTATCCAGTTTTCTGATAAGCCACTGACAAGCCCAGTATTTCAGCTTCCACATATGATCACCACATATGTCATGTGGATTGTATTACAAAATCTTCAAAGGCAATTGAAACAGTACAACTATATTCATTGGTCCAGGAGCAGGGACTTGAAGTTTCCAAAGTCCACAGTTACTTGTTGGCAATATTATTTTGTTGGGAATGTTAGTTTTAGTTAGCAACTAGGAACAATTGTTAAACAACATTCTTACGGGTGAAGAAGGTATTTTTGCATCACAGAAAATATTACAAAGTAGATGTACTACACAATAATGATTTCAGTGAAGCTCCAAAATGTTTATAAATACAGCCATTGGAAGGATGACCTTGAGTCAGGAAGGATTTTTTACTCATTGTGTGTAGCATAACTGTCATAGCTGTCTCTCTAGGATTCTCCTGAAGACCTGTCACCATAGCCACCTTGCCTCCTGCTGCTATTATGGTAGTCTCTGGAGCCATCATATCCTCCACTTCTGGAATCAAGTCTGCTTCTGCCATAGCGTCTGTCTCCACCCCTTCTAGAGAAGCCACGGCCCCGACCTCTGCCGCCATGGAAAAAGCCTCTGCCCCCAGAAGACCCCTCTCTGTATCCACAAAATCAGTTCTCTGGTGACTTTCCAGCCTGGTCAACTCTGATCTGACGTACATCTACAGACTTTCCATTTGTGGCCATCATTGCATCTTTAGCATCATCTATGTTTTCAAAAGTAACAAAGCCAAAACCTCTGGATCTCTGAGTCTCTCTGGCTTTCACCACAAAAACTTAAGAAATTTGTCCATATTTAGGGAAGACTTGTTCCAATGACTGCTCATTGGTGTCAAAACTCTGTCCATTGACAAAGAGTTTTCCCTCATCTCATGCCATTTCTCACCAGTGCCCTGGAGGTGTGGGGGTCCACACAGCACTTCAATGCTTCAGTGCAATGTCAGTGTTTCGCACAAATCGGCAACACACAAAATCCTAAGAAAATAAATGTTAATTCCATCGAAGTTCCCATTTCAGTCTCCCCAAACTCCTCACATCAGGATCCTTCTCAAATCAATGCAAATTCCCTCAAATCCCCTCCCATTAGTTTTGTCAAACATTCTTTCATTCTGAAGCCCCGTATAAGGCATGTTAGGAAACACTGTCCATTCCTGATAAAACTTGAAACAACTTCTATCTTTCTTACCTTTGGTAACTGAAAAAGTGGTAGCAGAGTTGAATTGGTGGCAACAACTGCCCAATGTTTACAGAAAAGTTCAATGAAGTTTGTATCATTAGTTTAATTCCCTAACGGGCAATGAGTCCCACACTTTCTTTTGCACTTCATGAGAGAAAAGATTAAACTTTATTTAAACTTTCATTTAAACTTTCATTTTTCTCTCATGTCAGGTGAATAAATTATTTTAATCATCTACCACTGCTCTACTTTTCCTGGAAGTCTATATGTGCATTTTAAGGGGTAGTGTGATTGCTTGTTCATACATTGTTCAGGATTTTTCATCACACAGTTAGAGGTCCTTTATAATGGATTGAAATATTAATGCATGTAAATAAAGAAATAGATGCCTGCCGAACACTTTTCCAGCTCTGAAGTACGTTTGGTGATAACAAAGGTTGTAGAAAATGTGTCTGATATATCCTTTAGGAAGTGCAACCGATTTATACCGATACTACAAAGCACGATAGTCATTTGTCTTTATAACAATTGCTTTTTTAATCAAAACAATTAAAACCAGGGACTAAGTTATTTTAGGCAAACAACTTCATTTTAAAGTCATCCATTTCTGTTTGGAATAGAACACAGCTGCACTGTAAGGTGATCAAGCACAATAAAAGCTGCTCTGTGTTTTATGGAGGTCAGAACTTTGCAATTCACATATATTCACCATTTTTTCCTGAAAGCAGAAGGAAATTTTCAGAGTTAAATTTTAAAACTTTCAGTTAGTTTTTACAACTAAAACATCACTTATATTTAAGAGTCTTCTAGCTATGTTTTTCACTGAATTCATCTCTTTGCTTCTGTCTGTCTTGAAGTACACCTATCTGAAATCCTTGAGTGTAATATTGTGGTATTTTTTGGCTCTTGGCTCCATAGAGACTAATTATGAATCTGAATCTGATGCATGTATCCTGTACCAAAAACCTTCTGCTGTATGTAACAGATCCACAGCCTTTGGCTTCCATTTTCCTTGCTTAATTTTGCCAGATAGTCATATAGAATCATAGAATCATAGAATGGTTTGGCTTGGAAGGGACCTTAAAGATCACCTAGTTCCATCCCCCCTGCTGCGGGCAGGGACACCAGACCAGGTTGCTCAGAGCCCCGTCCAGCCTGGCCTTGAACATTGCCAGGGATGGGGCATCCACAGCTTCTCTGGGCAACCTCTTCCAGTGCCTCACCACCCTCATGGTGAGGAATTTCTTCCCAATGTCTCATCTAAATCTACCCCCTTCCAGTTTAAAGCCGTTACCCCTTGTCCTATCACTACACACCCTTCTAAAAAGGGCGCTACATGCCTTTCTATATATATTGTTAGAGGATTGAGAGATAACATTGGTCTTCTTACTAGGTAAGAGAAAAAATATAGCCTAATAATTATCTAAAAAGAAGTTCAAAGTTAAAATTAAACTGTGAATTTTAAATAAAGATTTTTATAGTAAAGAGAAAAATTAATATTTTCAGTTAGAAACTCAAGTCTTATTTTCACTAGCAATTAATTGTTTAGTATATTTTATACTGACTTTGTAACAAATTTATGCAAAGAAAAATGCAAACAGAAAAAGTGATGTGTTGCCAGCTTTATAGGCAGGTATGTTGCAGAACTCATTTTAAGTCTTTCTGGAGAATGGTTCACGTGAAATAATTGCAATCATAGAATCACACAATGTTTTGGGTTGGAAGGGACCCCCAGAGCCCATCTAGTCCAACCCCCTGCAGTGAGCAGGGACACCATTACCAGATCAGGTTGCTCAGAGCCCCATACAACCTGGTCCTGAACATTTCCAGGGATGGGGCCTCCACCACCTCTCTGGGCTACCCGTTCCAGTGCTTCACCACCCTCATCGTAAAGAATTTCCTCCTTATATCCAGTCTAAACCTACCCTGGTTTAGTTTAAAACCATTACACATTTAAACCATTATCCTTCAAAGCAGTCTTTATTCAAAAGGATAAAATTGAAATTTTGTGAGCAGTGGAAATGGTGTTGTTACAGTAGACAGAAATGGCAGCTGATGAAAGGTATGAAAGGTAAAGAGGTATGGAGAGACAGTAGGATTCATTTAAAAATAAAAGGATTTTAATCCATTTATAGGTACCCAGCTTTGAGGAATATTGTTAGATCTCCGGGAAAAAAAGGTTTTGGAAAAAAAATCACAATACAATTTGTCTCAAAATTGTCTTACAGAACTGGTTTTAATTCACTTTATGAATAACCAAAACTTCCTACTACTATTAAGCAGTACCTAGGGAGTGCTATCACAAAAAAAGTTAATCTTTTCTTTGGAAAAAACTGTGATTAGAAGTTGATTTTTTTTCTTTATTCTCATCATTTTTCCTACAGTTCTTCAGTTTTGAATCAATTAAGACAATCAATATCTGATGCCAGCATTAATGCCTTTTACATATTAGGTATTTGATACTGAGTAACATTTCCTTTTTTCCAGCTCAGCTACTGGAAGTAGAAATAAAATTATGTCACTTATCTGTACATAAAAATTGCTGTGTTTGCCCCTAATGCTGTGTTCCTGCACACTTGAGAGATGTTTCAAATACTGACTTCAGTACAGGAATTTGTATCCCTTCCCAAAAGTCTTTTGTTTAACAAGAGTATCAACACAGTAATGTTTTGAAAACTCCTTGCTCTTCACATTTGTTAGAATTCCTTTATGCTGCAAACTGCTTTTAGCACTGAGTGGAATAGAATTTTTAATTTCAGTTTCTATCAGCTCAGGGCTGTATCATCAGCACTGTTGAAAACAACGATGAGTGAAGAACTGCATTAACTCATAAACACTGGAACAGGCTTCCTAGAGAGGTGGCTGATGCCCCATGCCTGTCGTGCTTAAGAGACATTTAGACAATGCCCTTAATAATATGTTTTAGCTTTTGGTCAGCCCTGAAGTGGTCAGGCAGTTGGATTAGATGACTGTTGTAGCTCTCTTCCAACTGAAATAGTCTTCTATTCTATTCTATTCTATTCTATTCTATTCTATTCCATTCCATTCCATTCCATTCCATTCCATTCCATTCCATTCCATTCCATTCCATTCCATTCCATTCCATTCCATTCCATTCCATTCCATTCCATTCCATTCCATTCCATTCCATTCCATTCCATTCCATTCCATTCCATTCCATTCCATTCCATTCCATTCCATTCCATTCCATTCCATTCCATTCCATTCCATTCCATTCCATTCCATTCCATTCCATTCCATTCCATTCCATTCCATTCCATTCCATTCCATTCCATTCCATTCCATTCCATTCCATTCCATTCCATTCCATTCCATTCCATTCCATTCCATTCCATTCCATTCCATTCCATTCCATTCCATTCCATTCCATTCCATTCCATTCCATTCCATTCCATTCCATTCCATTCCATTCCATTCCATTCCATTCCATTCCATTCCATTCCATTCCATTCCATTCCATTCCATTCCATTCCATTCCATTCCATTCCATTCCATTCCATTCCATTCCATTCCATTCCATTCCATTCCATTCCATTCCATTCCATTCCATTCCATTCCATTCCATTCCATTCCATTCCATTCCATTCCATTCCATTCCATTCCATTCCATTCCATTCCATTCCATTCCATTCCATTCCATTCCATTCCATTCCATTCCATTCCATTCCATTCCATTCCATTCCATTCCATTCCATTCCATTCCATTCCATTCCATTCCATTCCATTCCATTCCATTCCATTCCATTCCATTCCATTCCATTCCATTCCATTCCATTCCATTCCATTCCATTCCATTCCTTTCCATTCCATTCTAAAGGAGACAGTGTTTAAATAGGATAAAAATCTACTTCTCAGTCTTGACTACTACTTCAGAACAGTCCCCTGGTTAAAGCTGTCTTCCAGATCTCATAGATAACTTAAGATAAAAATTACTTTATACTCTTACTGTAAGTTTTAAATAGTTAATGTAAAGAAATAACTGGCTATTCCATGATTCACAATGACCCCTATATTTTGTGACACTTAACAGCAGTGATACTTGATGATCTTTGTTTATAACTGTATTTTGTCTTTTTTAGTAAACGGTCCATTCTAAGTATGTAAAGAACTTTATGACTGGATGGATAATAAAAATGTTAATAATGTCATTTCATGGGACTACATATGACAGCTATGCTAGAAGAGCATTATTTGAGATGTAGCTTTATGAACTTGAAAGTCAGGAAGTACCAGACTTACAGCTGCCTAAATAACTTAAATTCTGATCCTTTACACCTTCTTTCTTTGCATTGAATGTCAGGTTTAAAGTATGAAAAACAGGAGTGCAGTGGTGAAGATACACAAAGGGACAATATAAAGTTGTACAGACAATTGAATACAATGTTTTTTGAGACGTTGACTTTTCAATCTATGACTATCTGAAATAAGTTTATTTTAAAATTTTTAAATGTAAATTCCTAGGGGTGTGTGTTTAGGCCAGGACGGAGCTAGTTTTGTCTCCAGCAGCTACTGTGTTTTGGATTTAGTGCGTGAAGAATGGTGATAATATACTGATGTTGTTGGTTGTTGCTAAACAATCAAGGACATTACAGGAGATCTTCAGGAATCATACTTGAACTGTCTAAGCAGGTCAGTTGGTATCCTCTTCATATAACTCAGCTTCAGGAAGAAGGCCATTGCTCATGTAGGACTAATTTAGAACCTGTTATCTCTAAAGAGGAGTAAATACTATACATGATACTCTATATAGCACTATATATATAGCTATAATTACCACTAATATTTGTTTACTGATGAAATAATTATAGCTCTACTTATAATAACAGTTTTGGAATGTTAAAGCTGTGTATATTTTCAGATGCTATTATCCATGATATTATTCATCTCGTAAACAGGAGGTTTGCAGTTCAGTCTAGGGAAAGGAAAAGGATGTCTGAAGTGGCAGAGGCAAAAAGAAGTCTTCTGTAGGGATGAAAATTACAACAGACTCCCCAGTTTCTACTGTTAGTGAATATGCACTTCTAATCTGTTATTCATATTTGTTCTTTGGTCCATCCCTTTCAAAGTTGATGCAGGGCTAAACTAAGAACACAACGAGTACCCACAATATAGGGCTGAAATCATACTAGGAAGCCAAACTAAAATCTTGAAAACTGACTGATTCAGTAAAGCAGGTGCTTTAGAACCCAGACACTAACCATAAACTAAATCAGTTTGACAATATCATGGAAGAAAATGGGGAAGGCAATAACATAAAGCATAAGTCTATAAAAAAATAGATCATGTTAGACTAATGGAATTTTTTTTTTAATTGAAAAATGTCTGTTTTAAGTGTAATGCAACAGAACTAATCTTTCTTGATTTAAGTAAAGCTTTTGATATAGTCTTTTTTTCAAAAACCCATTTATTTTTGCCTTTGGTTGTTTTAGATATATTTATTTGATGTAACATTGAGGATTAATACAAGAATCTCAAAGTTGATAAAGAGATGGGTAAAATGGAGACTGGTAAATGGAAAATTATTGGGATGGAAAGAGTTTAATAATAATATTTGTTAGGTATCAGACCTAGGAACAATATATTTATTAAGTCCCGTAGCAACCAAGGGGGAAGAATTTGAGAGTGCTAAATAATGTAAGGTTGAAAGGTTTAAAAAAAAAAGGGGGTGACCTTGAAAACTCAAATAATTAATTGAATAGTAAGATCTCTGGCTTCAGACAATGGACTTTTCATCAGGAGAAAGTGAGGAAAAGAATGGGGATCAAAGAGTGTTGCATGATTTCATGGTGACTGTAAACTGCTAGCATAATTCAAAAATACTAGTAGTTTTCTGGGATGTGCAGAGTGTTTTTGTAAAGAAACAATCATTACACAAAGCACTGCTAAGGCCTCACAGACCAGGCTGTATTCTGCTCTCAGAATCTTTTTCCAGAAGATAGTACTTCAAACTGTAACAAGTGCAGAGAAGACTACTGAAATGGGTGAGGGTATATCAAGTCTATTTTAGGAGAGAAAAAAAAAAAAAAATCTAGGAACTTTCTTTAGCCTAGAACAATAAAAGTGGGATGTTCTCAGTCATTTTAAATATTTCTTGGCCATTAGTGCATCATCAGTCTGCTGTTCCACCTGAAAGTTCAGTTGTGTGAAATTGCAGACAGTGATTAGGAGTGCTAAATTTTGTGTCACCTGCAGATTTGTCAGTGACTGGTGCTTAGACTCACTATCAGGTGTCTGTCTCACTGCCTGCCTAGAACTTTAAGTGTTTGACTGACAACGCTTTCTTATTTTGTCTCTTCTGTGGTCCCACCAATGGACGCCAATTATTCAAGTTTAAACAGGAAGAGATGGCAGCTCTTATACTAAGGTCTTTGCATAAGCAGCTTTTATTCTGTAGGCCAAATTTCCGTATTTTCATAGAATCATAGAATCCCTTGGTTGGAAAGGACCTTTAAGATCATCGAGTCCAACTGTGCCTAACCGTTACCTTCCCCAGCACTGAGGTCAGACTGACAGGTCTGTAGTTCCCCAGGTCCTCCTTCTGGCCCTTCTTGTGGATGGGTGTCACATTTGCCAACCTCCAGTCCATTGGGACCTCCCCAGTTAGCCAGGACTGCTGAAACATTATGAGAAGTGGCTTGGCGGGGGCCTCCGCCCGTGCCTTCAGCACTCTCGGGTGTAGCCCATCTGGCCCCATAGACTTGTGCATGTCCAGGTGGGGCAGCAGGTCACTAACCATTTCCTCTTGGATGATCCAGTCTCATTCTGTTCCCCATCCCTGTCTTCCAGCTCAAGGGGCTGGGTACCCAGCAAGCAGGTAGGCCTGCAATTAAAGACTGAGGCAAAGAAGGCATTAAGTACCTCAGCCTTTTCCTCATCCTTAGTCACTGTGTTTCCCCCTGTGTCTAATAAAGGAGGAAGATTCTCCTGAGTCCCCCTTTTCTGTTAATGCATTTGTAGAAGCATAAGAAGTAATAAAATAATGTAGAAGCATTTTCAGAAGTAATGCCAACAAACTGTGTTAGAGAAATATATTTCCTTGGGAAAACACAGACACTATGTCATAAGGCAATGAGAAATTAGAGTCAATGTAATTTTTAGTTATTATAGGGAAAGCTTGGAGACCTATGAATTTGAAATGTTTCTGAAACACAACCATATTTTATGCTTGGAGAGAAAAAGAAAAACAAACAAACAAACAAACAACTGGCTAGATATCCCTAAGACTTTTACTTCTATTTGTCCTTATGTTTTCCCAGCTTGTTATTGTAGGATGCTGGTTAGTCCTGTGCTCTGTAAACTGTTCAGTGTAAAGCTTACTACCTCTAAAAGTGTAAAGCTTACTACCTCTAAAATATCTTGTAGATTTTTTCACTCTTAGTTGCCGCAATTAAGAAAAAATGTCCCCCATTATGCCATCCAAGTAGTATTAATGAAAATTTCAAAGTTCTTTTATATGCTCAAATGCCAGATGTATTTGTATTTTTAACTGTATTTTTTCATTACATACTGACTTTTGTTTGTCCCAAAACCTTAGTAAAGAACCAAAAATAAAACCTGGATTTAATGCATTGTTTTCTGCAGGAGTAAAATAGAGGTGTGATGAAATGAAGTCACCTTACTTTCTTGTCTGTTCAAACATCTTGCTTGAATTCCAGAAAACCAATTTTCAAAGCCATTTTTATGGTTTTTTTTGGTAGAGTTTGCTCCATATGAGAACAGTTTTGGAAATTATGTTTTAATGTGCTTGATGGAAAACTTTTTATACTTCTAGCAGTATCTGTTCTTGTCTGTGTAATAAATCATAGTATGTATGCAGTAGTTAGGTAGATCCCCACTGTAATTGTTTGTTTGTTTGGATAACAAATATATTGCTTTTCTAAGTATTCAGATAAACTGTAATGATGTCACATTTTCCATCAAACTTGTTAGACAGTGGTTTATATACAGAGTAATAAACATTTGTATCTTCTTTTAGTAGCCGCTTGCTTTTTCACAGGAATGATTTCAGTTCTGTAACAAGTTGTATAGCCCTCATGATCTGCATGCCCGAGTCCAACTCACTGTCAATGAACTAGTTGAATAGCCATGTATTCTGAGAATTTTTGCTGATATCTGGCTATGCCCAGGGGACAGATCTCTATTGGTCCTCTTCCAGTCAAGGTCTTTTCTTTCCTTGCCTTTCTAGATTTCAAGCGTATCCTGGTTCACTCCAATTGCAGTTTGGCTACAAAGCAAACAAACATTCAAACAACACACCCACACCCCTCTATACCAGCATTTAGCCCTGAATATAGACAAAACTGTGACAGGGAATCATTGCTGTAGAATTACTGAAACTGGTCACTCAAACTGGCTAGAAAAACTTCCTATTTCTGTCCACTTTTTCCAGCTGTTATTTGTTCTGTGGTATTTCAGTGATCCAAATCAACTTGCATTGTTGTTTTCTTTTCAGAGTTAGTGAGTAGGGCTTTGCGTTATGCAAGCCTGAGAAATGTGAACATTTTCTATACAGAGAAAAGCTGACTTAAAATGAGAGATGGTACATAATATAAAGGAACATTTTGTACCTTCTTACTCAAAGATTTGTTGTATCTATTCAGCTTGAATTTACATGAATCCTTTGATAAGTATACTGCATGACAGTACAGTGTTATGTGAATGTGAAAATAACCACTGGGCTATTTCACTTGCCTATGAGTATCTGTACTGTGTTCCTCTTCAAGTATGTTTGTGTGTTATGTATAAGATAATTCTCTTTCAGTTAGACACATTACTTGTTTGTTTGTTACATCTTCTGACCAAAGTGATTAACTAGAGTTAAATATCTTCTGACCAAAGTGATTAACTAGAGTTAAAGGTTTTGCATGCCTTTCCAGCTAGGAGGAAAAACTATTAACAGAGTTGATGTTTTTAATGCAGTTTTGTTTATTTACAATAAAGTGTGAAATCTTGCTTTCCTAAACACTAGGGGGATTCAACAAATAAAACCAACTTCTACTCATGGCACCTGCTTTTTTAGCCTTCACTCTGCACCAAAAGCCTAATTTCAAGCTTTCTCCTAGAACATATATATGCCAGAGTTTTTGTCCTTTTTCTAGAAGTTGATTATCTCCTTCAAAAACTGACCTAACTCATTCACACACAAACACAAAACATGCACTGCCCAAAATAATAGTCTAAAACCTGTTACTTCCACACAGTTTCTAAGAAGGAAATAGCTTAAAAAAATAAGAGGTTTTCTAAGGCTTGATACAACCTATTACTTCATCTTGAACTTCACTGTGAGTTAAAAAAAAAATAAATTATTAAAATTCTTGAACATAAAAGCAACTGAAGAAAACAGCTTGTCAATATGTGTATATATATGTGGGTTTTTCTTGAATCTTTTAAGCCTTTTAGGACTTGTCATTGTAGGACACTGCAGTTGTAACTGCAGGTATAAAATATTATGACTGCAAAAGTTACTCTTACATTTGAATGGATTTTTTGTCTCAGACCTGTATGATAGAGGGTCATATCATACAAATTCCATTTTATTTTTTTTTTTTTATCAGGAACAAAGTCCTATCTTATTAAGTTACTGGAATATGGATTCTTCAGTGAAGTAAGAAGGGTCTTTCGAATGTTGTGAATACTAATTAAAAGAAAACACTTGATTTTTAAAAAACTACTGTGACCCTTAAAGGTTTACTGTCAAATGAATACTGAAGTTATAGAAATCTTATGCTATGTGGAAACTTCTTTTTTAACAACATCAACAAAGTTATTCATTTGATATGGGAATCACAATTACAAAGATGTTTATTTCAGCTGTTAAGATTTTCAGATTAATGTCAGGCATTCAAGTTTCAGATGTTTGAAAGAATTAATTTCACAATTTAATTTTTGTCGTGTCGCATTCACTGCATCCTAGTAGTTTTAGATGAATTTTATTAAGAGGCTGTAAAACCACAAACAGAAGTGAATTAAAGGAAAAATTAGATGAGACTCACAAAGTATGAAATCAGTTGTGCAGAGTTCTACTGATGGCATTGAAGCTGGCACATTCCTCTAAAAACTCTTGAATTTCAAAAGCATAAAAAATAATGCTGACAATATCAACCCTCAGAAGGCATGAACAATCATGTGCCTGTCATCTAATATTTACATCCACAATATGTGGATAAAATTTTTTGAATTAATCTGTTCCTGAAAAAGACAGAATTGTTTCAATGATTTGGTCAGGTAGATGTGTACTACCACATTTAGATCTTTCTCAGTTAATAGTATAAACAATCAGACTCGATAGTCTTAAGGGTCTTTTCCAACCTAAATGATTAAAGGTAAATCCTTTGGACATAGTGGTGGTTGGGCCAGGCTGAATAAAACCAGAGGATCTTATTAGGGGCATTTCTAGAAGTGTGCCACGGCTAATGAAGATTTTCTGGAGATTGCAGGGCTGAGGATGTGAAACTCTCTTCTTCTGCAAATTAGGTGTTTTCTTCCACTTTGCTCATGTCAGTGGTTTCCTAGTCTCTTGCCCATATGGAGAGTATTTTATTCCATGATTGGAAATTTTGGTGAAACTCTTTTCCTTGCCTGCTTCTTTTATGTACTGTTGAAAAAAAAAAAAAGGAAGGAATCTACATGAATATCTATATATTTATACACATAGAATCACAGAATCACTAAGGTTGGAAAGGACCTGTAAGATCATCAAGTCCAACCGTCAACCAACACCACCATGCCCATTAAACGATGTCCCACAATGCCTCACCCACACGTTCCTTAAACACCTCCAGTGAGGGTGACTCCACCACCTCCCTGGGCAGCCCATTCCAATGCCTCACCACTCTCTCAGTAAAGAAATTTTTCCTAATATCCACTCTAAACCTCCCCTGCCGCAACTTGAAGCCATTTCCTCTCATCCTACCACTAGTCACTTGGGAGAAGAGACCAACACCCACCTCCCTGCAAACGCCTTTCAGGTAGTTGTAGAGAGCAATAAGGTCTCCCCTCAGCCTCCTCTTCTCCAGACTAAACAACCCCAGCTTCCTCAGCCGCTCCTCATAAGACTTGCGCTCCAGACCCTTCACCAACTTTGTCGCCCTTCTCTGGACACGCTCCAGCACCTCGATGTCCTTCTTGTAGTGAGGGGCCCAGATGGGCTTTTATGGGCTCCACAGTGTAATGATTTTCTTTTGTATAGTCTGGAATATACCCTAATTATTACTCAAAAAGTCACATTGCTTTTGGACTTACAGAGAGATTTTGTCCAATGTCCTATGCCTTTTTCTCTATGAGCAGAAAAGAAAAAAAATATTTTCTATGTTCAGGTAAATTTAAAACCTACAAAAATGAGGTAAAATGAAACTTTCACCTACTTTTCTACAAGTGAAAATATTTAAACACAAATATATGACATTTTATCTTGAGTTCTGAAGTGTTCTGCAACAAATACTTAAGTAATTTCAGCCTTCACAGCCTGAATTTGTACTGAGGCGATGTGTTCAGGAAGCAGTCAATGCAAATATGTTTACAAAGCAGATGTGAATGCAGATAGTAATAATATGTCACATGAAAGAACTGGAAAGTTAAAGCTTAGTCCAAGATAATTTCCTAACTCTGCTTTCAAAATGTAATGTTTAAATGTGGAAATGTGAAATCACAATGCAGTTAGAAAGTTTTGAAGTTTTGAATTGTATATTTAAATAATCTTTAATATATTTCCATGTTGTTTGTTACAGTAAAAACACCTGGTTCAGGTGATGGAAGAAGATTGTCTATGATATTTTTCTTGTGAGAAACTTAACCTGTCATGATGATCTGAAAAGGAGTAGTTAAATGATCAGATGCATGGGGTTCCTTTGATTTCTACTGTTAGAAAGTATACTGTTTTCATGACGTGCTGGTTTGATTCAGCTCTCACAACAGCTAGTGAGAGATAAGGAGGTTGTCAGAAAGATATTACTGGATGCTCAGGGACTGGTTTTGAAGTTACTCTGAGCTGACAACTAATGAGAAGCACTTTTTGATATCTTACCATTCAGTGTAGATAGATGTTATTTTTTGTTGTTTGTAAACTGATAGATTATGTATGGCTTTGTTTGCTGTCTATCTGTAATATAAAATCTACCCTACCACCAAACAGATAGTTTGTTAATTCCCTTTCTCCGTTTTGTGTGGGGTTTTTTGTTTTTTTTTTTTTTTTTGGTTGGTTGGTTGGTTGGTTGGTTTGGTTTGGTTTGGTTTGGTTTTTTGGTGTGGTTTTTTTTTTTTTTTTTTTTTTCTGGTAAGTATCTTCTTTATTCTGTGTTAGTGCTTAACAGCAATGTTTTGGCATATTGAAGATGACAGGAAGTCTGAATTCAAAACTGAAGTGTTAATGTGATTGCAGTGAATACGTTTGGCATGACAGCATGAAATATTTTTTTTCCCAGAATGGTAAATACATTTTGTAAGATAAGCGTACTCTTGTGTGTGAGGAGCCCATAAGGTTATGAAGAGGTTAGTTATAAGTGTTACTCTTGACAGAGGTTACTTGGGATGTATTTGACCAAAGTTACATGAAGAAGCAGCAGCTGGTTTTGCACTGAGATGTACTTTTTAGTAATCCTTGACTTTTTTTTTACCTCCTAAACATAGTAGTTAAGATATTTGTGATACCCGCGATAAAAAGATAAAATAATACCATTGGGAGCTGAAGGCACTGTGACATGGAAAGAGCTATTTTTAAAGACTGAATTGTCATCCCAAGAATGTATAGGAGATAATGAAGTCAAGGAAACTGTAAGTGAAGGAAACATGGAATAATACAAATAGCTTCAGTTTCAATGTTCTCGCCTGTTATCTTCAGAAGGATTAATTGTTCAAGAATTTTCTCTTCTCGTGCAAATGAGTAAATGTATTTATTAAGGCAGTATCAACCATGCAGATTTTAATTAAAAAACAGGCCTTAAACTTTGTACCTGAAAATTAGACCTGGCTAAATAGTTCCAAAAGACTAGTTCTGATAGAGCCAGTCCTATCCAAGCAGTTTTGCCATAAATGGAGGAATATGGAATTCCAGTTCTTATTGTTTTGGTCTCACAAAGTGTGATAGCTCTCAAAATGAAATTTATTAGATACCATATCTGTTTTCAGTAAAAGATCCTGGACTGAACCATGATGCAGCTAGTGCTCATGTAAAATCCTCTCCTTTGTACCATGAAACTGGTACATCAGGATATTTCAGCAGTTTGGTAATACATGACAATAATCCATATTTCGGAATTAGTGTAGCTAATGAACCTTTGGAATAAGCTGAGGACTTAGGTTCTGACCCACCAACATGGATTTCCAGACACTTCACTGGTCACTGAACCAAACAATCATGACTATGGTGGTAGAAGCTTAGGTTCTCTCTGAACTGTGAAATAGATGCTTGCCACAGTGTATCCTGGGACACTGAGGGATCTGACTTTTCAAGGACTGCTTTCCAGCCTTTCTGTTTAGGTGCCTTTCCCTCTGAAGAAGAATTGAAGTTGAGAGAGGAAATGGTACGTGTCCTCATACTTTCTCCCTAACATGGAGTCTAGAAGTAGCTAAGAATTATCCAGTGCTGAAGAGCTGGAAGCTCTTCTTGTTTCACATGCAATTTAAACTCCACGTTGGTTACAACCTCTCTGTGGTTACTGGACAAGCCTTAGAACTTAAGTTTACCTGGTGATTTGAAATTGAAGGACTGGGTATTACTGTCACAGGCCTGAAATTTCTCACTTGTAGTTTTATTTGCAAGCATACTTCACTGGCAGACAAATACTTCTAAATAGAGATGAGAGAAACTGCAATGCTTACAAATTTGAAATTAATTAAGAAAAGATCAAATGTTGATTATAAGATACATAAGAAAGCCTTATGCAATGAAAAGTATCCTTACAGGAAACCACTGAGGCTAAGAAATTATTCATACCAAGAATCAGAACTTTAATTGTTGGTTAAATAAAATTTTGAAAATTTGAAAGATGCACACATCCTGCTTGTAAGCTTCATTTCTCAGTGTTGGAGAGAAACATGCTTTTAACAGGCGTTTCTTGTTCATTCTTCTGAACTATCAGTATTAGTCTGTATGAGACATGAGTTTGCTGTTCTGACCTGGAATGACGGAATTACATTTCTTTTTTTTAAACCTGCTAGCTATTATCACTTTCTCCACACGCACCACCCCCATCCCCCCCACCCCCATTTTTTCCACTGTCTCCTTCCTCTTTGCAGATTTCACGTGCACAAATAACAGTCTTTGGGGCTACAGCGTGTACCAAACTCCCTGACCATTCTGCCTCTATCTGAAATGGTGACATGGCCTCTGGTTTTAGAAAGTAAATTCGTTCTATGAAATGATAGGTCAATACTTACCATCATTTAACTGCCAGACAGCTTCACTTACTTGTGATAATGAACTAGAAACATCAATTGAATTTGCACAGATGACTATTGAAGCTTGAACTAGTGACTATTTTTTTAAAAACCAAGCTTCTGTCTCCAGTTCCTATAGAGATTTGCCCTAACATGATGTCCCCTAATTCTGCATTGAAATTCCAGATCTTGCATATCATATGAGGTAATTTTCAATTATTAAAATTATAGATTTTTTTTTTACACTGGAAACTGTTGGTATCTAAATATTAACAATCTTACTTTCATCTCTTTAGGTATTCTCAAGAAGACATCTTTTGTTATAATGATAATGCCATGAGAGATAAAAACAGAAACATCAATCTTAACAGAGTATTAAGTCTGAAATTTGATTATGAACACTTAAATCTCAATATGTTTAATTATTTTTAGTGTTCATTATTCTCTGAGAATATCCATCTTGAATGCTTGTCTGGTGTGATTAGATGAAGTTGTTATATCAGTTATATCATGAGATTTAATGGATCTTACTGAATTTCGTATTATAGGAACAAAGCTGTAAGTAGTGTAGCAGCCAATGAATAGTCTATCAAATATAATTTGGGTTATTCAAATAATGAAAACATTCGTTACTCTTTTTAAAAATTAATTAAGAGGATTATGAGTAATTACCCACTTAAAACTTTGTTGGATTCCTGCAGAAATTTGGATAATTGTGTGGCTCTTGAGGTATTGTTAGGCATAACTGGTACTTAATGATGGTATGGGAAATGAGAAAAAAGAATAGTCGTAGGTTTTCTATAGTGTTCCAGCAATGTCTATGCACCCTGTTTTCAAGTTGACTTTCCATAGCTCATTTGACAACTATTAGTAAAAATCTTTATCCGATTCCATTTTCCATCTAATTTTTATTCTGCTTTTTGCATTTATATTACAATGCATCGAAATATACGTATATAGTATTACATATGTATAATGTATACATAATTGCATATATATGATATAAAATTAGATATATGTTGTATATGTAAAAATATAAATAAATATTTGTATTAGTCTTTACAGTACATTTCCCAATGAAGTACAATCCCAACTGAGCTTACAAGCATCCTGGAAGCTTATTGCAGTAGGCTGAAAGTAAGACTTCATTGACATATAAAACATACTCCCAAAAAAGAAAATATGTGAATAAGTTGTAGTGACAAGCTTTTGTTTTTAGCTTGTTACACAGAAAAATTAATTTTCTTCCCCAATGCTGAGACAATACAGACAGTGCTAATGTACTGGTTTGGGCAAATGCTTCAGCTTTGTCCAAGGAGAGATTCATGCAGAAAAATCTGTCGTTGACACACCTGCTTATTTCACTGCAGCTTCCAGACAGCAAATGAAGTTACTGAAGTAACATTAAAACAACATAAAAATTTATGTAGATATGCAAAAAATTTAGTCACTTTTTAATAAAATACACTAATACTGAAAATATTTATATAATGGTTTAAAAAATTGATCATAATTTACATTTTTCTGTATTACATAGCACTATAGCTAAGCAGACAGTGGTATAACTTGAGGGATTAAAGCCCAAGTGTAGGGCAACTGCTTCAGGACTCAGTCCACAGTAGCCTGTCTGCTTTTTTATTCTTTTTTTTTTTTTTTTTCCCCTCTCTAAAATGAGTGCAGAATTCCTAGTAAGATTTCTGAGGCTACACTATACTGTATGCAAACACACCACATCATAGTGATTGCTAAGGAAATAGGTGTGTGGAAGAAAAAGCTCAAGGAATTTCTTTATTTCATGATCATTGTCTACTGAGGCTCCTAAAAAATGAGATTCCTGTTGTCTTAGCGAAGTCTATACTTCAGCAGTGCGCCTTATCAAGCTCTACTCTGCAAAACCAATCTGTAATATATTAGCTTCACTGATCAGTATATCTACAAATTCAGTCAACTCAAATTGATTAGTGATACTGTATTTAGTCTCCTATGAACTATTATTCCAAAGAATTTTTAACACATTTCTTCCCAGTCTGTCTATACTGCAACTTATTCAGATTACAGTTTGATTAGAAGATATTCATAAAACTAGTATCTGTGAAGCTTCTGCACTTGATGATGTTAGAAGTGCCTGAATTTGGAACAAGTCTGGCAACAAATTCTCCTGCATTTTCATCTATTTTTGAGAAGTTCAACTCTCGCATTAATTTCCTGTATCAAAACCTATCTAGGATATCCCAGTATTCACATAAAAAATCAAATTTCTTAGCATTCTTTGGTTGTCTAATTCCATCCAGAGACTTTTTTTATCTGTCCAGTAGGATCTGTACTGTAGCAGTGAGCTTTTCTACTGGTTTCAGTAATCCTGCCTTGCTAGTCAGAGGTCTTTACCATCATCACTAACTTTATTTTTAAGACTTACTTTAAAAAAAAGAACACCCCCCATTTTCTTTGCATGGATTTGTAGAATTTATATGGTTAAAATTTAATGATTTCTGTATGTTTGTATTTGAGAAAATTAAATAGATAATGATCAGATCTTACTTGTCGGTGTCTGCTTTCAAAGTTACTTGCTTTTCCCTTTAGAGACTGCATAGGAATGAGTGCATTAATAGGGCTACCCCAAACTCTACAACCCTATTAACAAACAAAAATACATAGGACCTGAGAACTGAGAACATAAATGCAAATTGGGCATAAAGCCATATGTCCACATAAATCAACTGTGAGTACTGATGTGACATATTAGTCCAATATAGGACTTATGCACAAAACAGTGTAAACCAAATCAAAGGCAGTCACTTATTTTACCTACATTAACTTCCTTTCTCCCCCTATTATATAGTTTTATTTCACATGACCTGGGAAACAAGTAGGGTTTTTTTAAGCTTGTAATCTTACCTTTGTATTTGACATTGGGTTTAGTCCATTTAATTTTTATGTTCAACATACTGACATATTACTTATTTATCTATGCTACTTAATTGTGAATGAATATAGCTATGGCCAACAAAGTGTTTAAAAAGAAAAAAAATCTATATAAACATTGAAATATCTGATTGGTATGGGTGTACTCAGTTATCGTATCACTAACATTGTATCCAATGTCTGAAGAAGACTGCTGTTTGGGCTGGCATGGCATTTTGCATGGAAATCCAAATGACTGCAGCTAGATAAATTATCACAGGTAAATGAATATAACACAAAGAAGCAAATGAATTTCTGTATTCAATTTTCTGTTGAATTTGTTGGCAACTTATGATCTCTAAAAAAAACAGTGAAGGTCATATGGATGTATTGACTGAAAGTCATCTCAAGACTCCTTTCAAACTGTGAAATGCCATTTTCAGTGACACCATCAATGTAACAGTTGTATTCAGTGACTCATTTCACAGACACCCATGTCAGATGCCACAAGCAACTGTAAGCTCTTCCTAAAGCAAGGTTTATTTTTATCTTTTTGAGAGTAATATTGTCTAATCAACTCAACTTACTTAATAGTCTTGAGTGATACATCTGCACCAAGCATTTTGCTCAGAAATGTTTTGATATATTTAATATAATAATAAAAAGTTATGCAAGCAGACTTCTGTTGGTTTATTTTATGCAAATGTATTTGTGTTCTTCACCTCAGCTTGTGTAAGTCATGCCAACCTCCACATTTATCCTAGAAAACTAACAATCGGGGTCATAGTATGGCTTTGAGCATTGACACAACACTGTTAAGTACACAGATAGCAGAGTCCCTGGTATGATTTTGTCTGGGTCTTATTTGCCTAGATAATACTTACCCATGATTCAGGGTAAGCAACTGCCGAGACTACTCATAGTATACAATTTAAAAGCAACTATCCTGTTTTGTACATCAAAGCGTTTACCGTATAGAAATGATATCTTCCACACTATTGTGCATCGGGCTCAGAGAATGCCTTCTGCTCTGGTTTGGTTTGAAGTATAGATACAGTTCATGCAAAAAATCTATTAGTCATGCTGTAGATTATCAGTTCTGAAAATTACATGCTAGTCTTGAGTTTTCACTTATTTGGAATAACATTGATTTTCGTAAGAGGAGGATGTTAACTTTTCTATGGTAGCCCAATCTGGTTGTTTTGAAATCTGACCTCAAAATTTAGAATAATATCCTGGCTGTCTTGTTTCATAGTTCACTCTTGAAATAGAGAGGACAACACCTTCACAGTGTTTGGTCTCAGCCAGTAGATGGTGCAGTATTCCCTTCCATTTCTGAGGCTCTGTTAATGTCTGGATTTGGTTCATTTAGTATTTGATTCACCTGTCTGCAGTTTAACTTTGGTGACCTTTCAGCATTGCTAGCACATTGTCTCAGGTATTTCATTCCACTAGACTATGACTGAAAAGGGTGAACTAACTTCAGATCCATCTTCTTGGACTTTTGGAGGCCATGGGACAAAGGATTTCTGGTGGTTGACTTCTTCTTAGACAGTCCTCTGTTCCAAAGGTGCTCTCGATCCATGCTCCTTCTGAGACATGCTTACAGGCAGTGAGAATGCTGTGGTTTCCCTTTGTATTATCCCTGAAGTTAGTGAAGATTCACACATTCTGGCCCTGCTTTCTCCAACTTCTTTCAGGAAGATTTGATTGCAGTATTTTTTTGTTGGTAAGATGCAAGAGTTCCTGGCCTAAATATACAGCATTCATGGTAACTGCCCCAATACATTTTATTGTCTTTCTGGATTCTGGATAGTTGTCTGGAAATGTTCAGGCATTGCTCTTTCCTGGGGAGGAACGTCATTTTCATACATGGGAAAGCGAACCAAATGAGTCTACTGGGCCAGTGGAATAGATTCCCAAATGGATGTACCACTAAATCACTTTAAAAGTTGTGGGATGACTTTCAAGAGTTGGCAGTCAAAAGACAAGAAGTTACGCAGTTACTTTGTCAACCTATGCCACAGACCCCTTACAGATTCTTGGTGCTTTCTGAAAATCCCTTGGTCTTAAACATCAGTAAGTAAGGGTTTAACCAAAGTCTCCCCCTTTAAGAGATCCTGTTAATCAGTATAAACCTTAATCTAGTTTCTGTGGCTCTGAAGAAGACACGAGGTAGGTCAGTTTTTGTGTATGCTTGACTTCACCTTGCTGTAAATATGTTTGTTCTCATGTCTCTCCAGAGGATGAGGTCATCACCAGAGGATGACCTGACCTTCTGTGGCAAACACCTTCCTCCTGGAATGCTCCCCTCGGAGAGGAGAACATAGTAGGACTCATTCCACTGACAGAGCAAGCAGAGAGCAAGTCTCAAAAGGGGATCTCCAAACCTAGAGACTGCGAACTGTTCTCCCCATTCTCACTTTCCTCCCAAATAATCCTCATTCTTTATATGAACTTAATGAACTTCTCCACTGAAGCTCTTGGAGAAGATTGTGTTACTAGAGTCCATAAAAATCTTGATCATCTTTCCATGACTGGCACTGTATGTATCATTTCAAGTCTTCTTAAAATATGGTATTCCACAATTCAGAATGTTTTATGGCTTCCAGAAGATTCAAGATGGTAGCACTCTAGAAAAGAGCACCACAAAAGTTAAATTTTAAAAAGTGTTTTAAAAAATTTTTTCAAATCTTTAAAGACTTTTATTCAGGAAAGTACTGTATTAGAAAGTAGTCTTTGTTAATGCTGCCTATGTTGTTGACCTCTGCTTTAGACTGGGCTTCTTACAAATCAGACCAGACTGTTAACTGCAAGTCTTTGAAATAAGAACCATCTTTCCTATATGTTTGCATAGTTACCAACATGATTTGGCCTTAATATTAATCAGTGCAATTACCAGAAGCTGCAGCATTAAAAGTTGCAAAAGCAATTTATAGATTTTACTTTTTTTTATCTTGCATTCTGTCTTTATCACATTGGTAAATCATTTCATTTTGTCAGCCAATTTCAATTCTTTGCAATATTCCATAATTTCTATCGTTCTGAGTAATACTTTTAATTTAAAATTATTGTGGCCTGTGATAATATACTAAGCAGCATCATTTCTGCTAATCTCTAGAGCACTCCACCATTAGCCTTTTGCTTTTTCTACTGTAACCAGCTTTTAATTCATGAAAGGACTTCATTTTGCCTCCTGTGGCTACTAACTTAATAATCTCCTGAAAAGGGCTCTATTGAAAGCTTTTTGAAATTCTAATTCAATATCTACAGAGCCAGATATCCTTTATCTATTATTTTGTTAACTCTTAAAACCGTGTGTTAGATTGCTTTCAACAGGCTGAATCTGCAGAGTACAGTTTACAGATTTCTGCTCTGTGTCTATCATGCCTGTTTCATCAGAACAAGACACATATAAAACCTTTGAATTATTGTTGTAAACTAGCTACTCAGTTCTTGCTAAACTTCTGAGACAACCGGTTAAGTCAGTGAGCTCTTGTGCATGTAGGATTCTGATTGTACTTCTGAGAAGTATAGATTCTTTTTTAAAAATACCCTGGAAAGCAGGTCGTTCTCAATAAGAGAATTATCCAAATGTTGTGTGAAATCAGTAAGATTAACTGTATAGTAAGAAATGAATGAATAGACTGTGGACTACATCTTACTTCCTGTTTTGTACAATTTTCATTGTTTAATAATAATGTTATCCACAAATACACAGTTACACCTTTGGAGATTAATAAAATGTGAGGGAAGAATATTTCTAGTGGTGGTGGTATAGGAATAAAACTGAAAACTTGCAGATTGGAACAGGTGTATGATAGGTATGATTGTTTTTTTCTCTGACAATGCTCAGAAATCCCCCATGGCAATGCATTTTTTGAATTTGTGAGCAGCAGTATACTGTGTCTGTTCCTGTAGGGATCCATCAGTAACCCTTTTACTTTGGGCAGAATAAAAACAAAACGGGGAAAGGCTTAAAAAAAGAAGTAGCTTAATTACATTTATATACAGGAACATATTTGCTGTACATTTGCTTTTGTTGCAAATCGCTGTTTCAATCAACTTTGAAATTGCACAATGTCTCCAAAGTAAGATTAATGTAGACTCACCTTAAATCATTTGAAGAAATAGCTCTTCTTTTCTGTTGGGGAGAGTGAACACAGTACCATTATTTTATTCTATTTATTATGGCCATTCTGCTTACTTTCTTGCCTAGAGATAAATGTCAAGAGTCAGAAGGTGATAGGAACAGTCTCATAGAATGCTCTTAATGTAGAAAAATCATTATTCTCATTTGCCTTTGAGCCATTTTATTTCATCACTTTTATTTTTTAAAAATATTGTGTGTGAAAATGTAAATGATAATGTTTAATGATGTGTTTTATAAGCTTCCACAATTTCTAAAGCCATAAAACTGCCAGTTTTCAATTATGTGTATGTCTGAAACTTACGACAAAATTGGATGGATGGACAGTTCTAGTTGTGCATCACATTGTAGAAAGTTTTCTTGTATTATATGCTATGGTTTAATTATTAAAATAAATCATCAGGTAATTGTTTTTAACTTTTCCCATAGACACTTTTTTCTATATGTCTTTGTCCCAAAGTTCCTGTTTATCTCTAGTTTTTCTGGTTTGTGTTATTTTTATTAAAACCAACAAATTTCAAGTTAATTTGACAGACAACTTTGCATTAATAATTGACAAAGAGAAGGGAAATGAATGCCAAAAAAATAAGAAAACCATTACTTGGCCACTAACTTTCCAAATGGGATAAAATCAGTTGACACTCTCTCCTGATTTACCTTCACAATTAATTCTTGCAAAATAATATAAAGGTGTTAGGTTTCATTTTATTAAAATGGTAGCAAACATTCTTTGAGCAAAAGATGAATATTTTTTTCCAAAAAGTCAATTTTAATTTAGTTCTTTGTTGACATACTGCATTGTTTATGTTTTGTTGGGATGGACAAACTGGGCTACTCTTCTTCCGATAAAGTTTTAAATGAACTCCACATTGCACAAAGTAAATAAACAAAGATCAATATGTCTTCCTCAAAAACGTAGTGGGATACTCTTGCAGCAACCTCCTTGTTGTCCTTCTACCTTGAAACTCTGCCTTGGAGTAGAGGGCTTTAATCTTTACCTAGTCTCCTCCTCTTGCCTATTACTGTGACAGTATTATCTATCATCTTTGCTTTCCTTTTCAGAGAAGAGGTGTCCACCAGTGTCTAATTAAGTGTCTGCAAAATTGAAAGGTTCTTCTTCACAGTGATAATCCTTCAGGCATTCTATAGTGCAGGAACAGGGTTTCTCCTCTGCTTTTTCCTGGTGCCTAAGTGCAGCTGTGGGAGATTAGTCAGGTGTTGCAGCTGAGGGTGGAACTTAATCTACCATGGAGCTATGGAGCCCTGAGGAGTCATTCATTCCCATCCATCTCTCAAAGTAGATGTATATGATACATATAATATTGTATGGGTATTATAAGTGCAAATTACCTTTGCACATCAGGTGATGTTCATATTACACAATTGCTAATAAGAGAGATTAGCAAACTGTGGAGGAATAATGCCTCTCTATCTTAATCTAGTTGCACATTTATTGTGCTTGTGGAATTCTTACAATGTATTAATAAATCATGTAAGGAAAAAATGAAACTATTAGGTGTGTCTAACAAGGGTCAGCAAGTCTTTGAGCAGCAAGAAGAATGTAACTAGGTAAGCGTACATTCTGAAGTAGTGGAGATACTTTTGTCTGCCACTGAGGTTATCGTGTGGTCCATTATTTGCTTCACACAAACAATTCTCAAGTACATTCCACATTTGTCAGAGTCAGGTTTACAGAGCACTTTTCTCAGGGTGCATTCATCTTCTATTTATAATGCTTCCCATCAATTAAAAGAGAGCAGTCCTTTAAGAGTAGTCTACAGCTATTTGCTGTATTAGAATAGTATGTTTTACTTCCTTTCTTAGAAATCAGTTGGCTCAGATAATCTAATGATGTAATCTGAATCCAAATAAATAAGAACATGTTAAAGAACACTTAATTTTCTTTACTTTTTTTCAGTTTGGAGTTTTCCTGTATATCAGTTTGTCCCTGCTATTTCCAATGAAGTAGTAATGGGAATAAAATCTGGATATTTTATATTAGGGCCAATTGATAATAATAACAGGTGAGCTTTCATGACTGCCTTGTGTAGTAACATTAATTCTTTTCTATCTAAACTAGAAATATCTCATACATTTTAAATAATATTTGCCCTTTTCATATCTACACTATATTGCTGACTCACAATGATTAATTAATCTGCTCAACTCTTTTTCCTGTCTTACTATATCATACTGATGGACTTCTATACTGTATCAGAAATCATTCGTATTAGTCTGTCACTTTAACTTTGCATGTCATACTATAAGACCTATATCTCATAATCCATTTTTTTCATCATCCTGTTTTTTCCTGTATGATACGCTGACCCCGCTCTATATTGGCAAGACCTGCCTGATCTGTATTATCAGCGGTGTATATTTATAAAATCTAAATCCAGACAGTACAATTAAAAAGATTTATGAAAATGCAAGGATAGAATCCCCTCCCCCCAGAAATGTCCTAGATTATCTTCTGGATGGCATAGCTCACAGACTGTCAGAGATTCACATGTAGCTGAGAATCCATTTCTTAAATAAAAAATAATTCTTAGGTTGCATTTATAGGAAGAAATTTCGGGTTGTTTTTTCACCCTTTCTCTAGCTGGGAGGAGTTTAGACAAATTTATATCTTCCTTCTCCTTGCCCCCATTTGTCACCCAATCATTGATCCTCTATTTATTTAGGGAATAGTATGACCACCTTCTTGACTATTAATTTTCCTCATCTCCGTAACCCTAGTAAGATTAGATTGCCACCACCAGCAGTGGCAACTGAAAAGAAAATGTTTTGGTTGTCATATGCTGGAACATTGCTAGTAGCAATAGTTCTCCAAGTAATATCTGTGGAGTATGTCTGCTGTAATGACATAAATTTGAGGTTTTGATTTTCTATAACATTACAGAGGTCTTGATCATATCCTGTTCTAGCTTTTGTTGCTTACAGCAGATTATGAATAGACTAGTTTTTGCCATATTGCCGAATAATTTTGATCAAACCATTTCTGTTTTAGTCATGCTTCTCATTCATATATATCAGGCATGAGCCAAAAGTAAGTAGATGGGTTTTATTATGAGTTCCCCATAATGTGAAAAGAATCCACATGATTAGGCAGCAGTGTCAGCTGAGAGAAAGCAATGGAAAAATGGGGCAAAGAGTCAAACGAGGCAATTAGTCTGCAGGGATAAAGAGTTGTATTGCTCCATTTTGGAGCTGTATGTTGAAGGAAGCTCATTCTGCAGATAGGAATAATAGATAGAAAATAATTATCGATTATATGCCCCTAAAAATGAGAAAGAGAAAAGAGTTTAGAACTGCATTTTCTTTAAGTTGCACATCATATTTGGGAACCTTTTCATATTGCACTCCTCTTCAGTGTTTTCAGACTTAAATGTTACTGTATTCCAGCTTCATTTAAAAGAGCAATAGGACATCAAGATACAGAGAATACTGTGGAAAATTGAATTATATCTTGCTATATAAACTATAATAGAACAATATCTCTCCCTAGCTTTTCTCAACTATTATTATTGATGACAGCTTTACTCTTGTAACTAACATGGAGGTAATAGGGAATTCAGTAAATTCAAAATTATTATCTATGTAACATTTCTGTATTTTATGTTTTGTGGGGTTTTTTTTAGAAAAAAAAAAAAAAGTTATATTTCGGAGCTGAATCAGATCTGAATAGAAGTAGCCAATACAGTAACACTCATTTTTTTTTTTTTTTATTTCTTCTTTTAATTTATCCATGGGAGGCAAATATTTTCTTTTGTATTTAACTTGTTGTGGGAAGTTAAATATCTACAAAATGTGTTAAAAAGGCTCTAAATTCAGTTTGACTGAGTTAAAATATTTCTGTTGGGATGTTTATCTAGTTTCTCCCTTGCCATTATCTGTTTCTCTTTGAGTTTGATAATCTTCCACTTGTTTTAAGGTATTTTATCATTTCATCACCGAATGCAAAATATAGGTACAACTTCCCTCCTTTTTTTTTTTTTTTTTTTTTTTTTATAGGACAGCAGAATTGAGTTTATGAACCATAAGTAACATAAGCAAAGTTAACATATTAAAAACTCCATCTAATCAAGTCTAGAAAATACTAGTGAGCATTACTTGCTCTGTAGTAAAGATTAAAACTAATGCTCCATTATGAATCAAGACACAAATGTACTAAAAGCAAGAAACCAAAAACTGTTAAATGCACAGGCTTCATCTTGACTATGGGTGGAGGATATTGGAAGGGAAAAAGAAACCTTGAAAGAAGGTTGAAAGAAATCTTGGAAGAAAAATCAGAAAAGAAGTTCAAAACTGAAACTATTCAAGCATGTTTCTGCTTTTCTATTTCCATTAACCTAGGAAACAGAGATGAAATGGCTGGTATAGAACGGAAAATCAAATCTTAAAAGGAACTCATGAGACCACTTCATGAGACTGGATGTCT
>JMFS01123233.1:0-30884 GCA_000699545.1 Podiceps cristatus
TTCTATGATTCTATGATTCTATGATATAGTTGGGGGCAGAAGAGCAGCAGTAGTGGTGGTATGTCTGTAAGAGAAGCAAGGTTGGGGGAGTCATTGCATCTTATGTGAAACTGTTTTAACTGTGTGAAAGAGATGAGGTTTTGGGCACACGAAAGGGTATACATGATGTGTTTGCAGAAAGTCTTCAGCTGCCCTATAAGCAGTTAATGTCAGTACAGAAAGTACCTTCTACATCTGGAGTCCAAAATCAATTTACAGAATCTTTTCAGTGGTTGCAGTCTATACTTGAAAGAAGATGTATCTTGAAATAATCTCTTCTGGAATCTTCTCTCTGTTCCTTGCAGCAGCCTCCTAAGGCCACTAAACTCATCCAAAGTAGACTTTCTGCAGAACTTCCTATACCCAGATTGTCCCTGAGTAGCAAAAGTGAAATTTGCAGACAGAGCTGCATGACCACCCTAGTACAGGCACTCTAAGACAGAATCACCCAGATCATGGGACTCTATGTCGTATGCTTTGCTTTTATCAGACTTCCTTATGAACATTCACCACATCATCATGGAAAGTGGATGGGTGAAATTAAGCAACTTTCAGGTATGAGGATGAACTTGCCCACAGTCAATGAACACCAACTGTTTCTCATAAAATTCTGTCCTTAACTCTTTGGTCCTGGCATTCAAAGATGCATGCCAAATTTCATCAAAAAGATGAGCCTGGGTGATGAAAGTCAGGACACTTGGGATGGTTGAAGTCATGATCCTGACAAACTGACAAATGATAAAATACAACCATACTCTAATATCTTCCCTGCACCTCTGCCCTAAAGCTCACCTCTTTGTCTTCCCTGGATAATAAATTGCCTTTTATTCCATCTCTTTTCCCCAGGAGACAACCATCTTACGAGCTTTCCCTCAGCCCTCTCTACAAGCAGTGTCTACCTGTCTTCTCAGATAGGTTCAGATAGGTTCACGGCTTTAACTTTGAAGACCAGAGAATCTGCATGGTGTTTAAATAAGAGCTTTTGTGTCCAGGAACTTGTTTGTTACTTGATTATATTACTTGATCCAGGGTGGGGGGCAAAATAAACTAACATGAATCTCTCTCTGTAATCTTTGAACTGACTACAAGAAGCAAAAATTTATAAATTCCCTATAAAAAGTAAGGGTGGTGTGCTGGTATACTAGGATTGGATATTATTTCTGATTAGAAGATAGCAGCAAAATGTCACCCAGCTTTCTTCAGTGACATGACACATGATGCTTAGGTTATTTCTGAGGTTGTGCAAGGAATTTGGTCGCTTAGGAGAATCCATTGAGCTGCCAGAAGAGCTTAGTGTTGCTTAAATACAAGAAAAGTAGGTGGTTTTTGACTGAGAAAGCATCTTGTTGAAAAGCATGATTGTATGACATGAAGCTTTCTGTTCTTGGGGTGGGTTTTTTTACTGTGGTAGATAATGGCCGCCTGACTCAGGGATATAATCTTTTCGATACAATATGGACAGAGATCCAAATAAGCCATCTGCTGAATGGGAAGGTATATAGGATGTCTGTCTTTGCTTTTCCTCCACCCTCTGCCTCCCACCATGCAGAACTGATACTCTGTAAGACTTCATTGGAGTCTCTGGATGATGGAAATCAGGAACAAGTCTTTTAGAGCAATGAAACTTTTATTAACCACAAAAGGCTACATAATTGCATGTTCGCTATTCAGCAGCAGCCATACTGGGTCAGATCAGAGATCTGGATGTCCCATCATCATGTTTCCTGCAGTGGTTAATAGCAGATGCCTAGGAAGGAAAATAAGGAAAGGGTAATTTTGTAATGATCCTTCTCTGAACCACTAATTGCAGAAAGTTGGGAGAATTGTGGGATTTCTGGAGTCAAGGATGGCAGCTCTGTGTTGGATCTGTTGAGCGTAGACATCTCCTTTGAATGTGTCCCAGCCTCTCCTTGATCATTCAAACTTTCAGCATGCTGAGTATGGAGCACCACAGTTAAACTGCATGTTGTGAGAAGAACAGCTGCCTTTTACTTGGGATTTCCTCGAACCTTCTACCTGTTAGCATCAGTGCTATGCAGTATGTGTTGGAAGAGACAGCAAATGCTAGTTCTGTGATCACCTTTTCAGTGTGAGTTGTGATTATAATTATCAAGATGGACGAAAATGTATGTGTGGGAAAAACAGGCTGCGGACTTGTCAGAAAGATGCCCAAACACCTAGTTGAGAGCACCAAGTTACATCAGTGAAATTTTATTTAAATGGAAAAAATTGCGTGTGTGTGTGTTTGTGTAACGGGACTGGTTTTTGAAGGCATTAAGAGACAAATGGACTCTGAAGGCAGGATGTCTGGACTGTTAGCAAGTTTTCTTGTTGTTCTTAGGGCAGTACGTTTTTTCAGTTTTTGTAGCCTTAAGGAATCACCGGATCTTGTTTTCTGATGTGAAATATCTATAGTACGTAGCTCAGGTTTTGATTCATTTTGTTAGTTAAATAATACTTGTGTCTGGATAATGAAGCTGTTTTATATATACCATAAATGGACTTGATTATTCTGCGTGTTATGTTTCCTGATAAAACTGGTTATCAGTGAGCTTAGGTTTCGCACTTGATCGTGCTGATGTCTGTCGATCTACAGATCTTTAAACTCCCCAGTATATTAATAGTGTTATCAGCCAAAGCTGCTGCAGCTTTATTTATTTCTCTTTCCCCAGGGGTACTGTAGTGGCCAGTTTGAGCATTAGCCACCAAATGCCGAGGTGGCTGTATGGTAGCTAACTGCAGCAGCATTTCAGTATCTAATGGACCAGGTCACGTGCAAACCCTCATTAAAATGTGATTAAAGTATCCCCTTTTGTTTGTTAGATGGAGCCAAGCCATGGACCCTCCATTATGTTTGTGCTGTGTGTTTTGAAATGTCTCTCTTGTTTGTGAGGCTGATTGTTCACCACCCCAAACCCCAGCCTTATTCAAACCTCTGCTGAAGATGCACTGCATTCAGCTGGCTTTCTGTTCTTCACCTCTCCTCTTACATCGCCTGATGATTAAATACAAGTAAATGAAAATGGTGTCTGCTTTCATGTAAAACGTAGTCTTCTGAAGACAAATATGAAATATGAAGCTCCAGGTGTTGACTGGGAGTGTCTCCTGTTTTCCTATACTTCTGCTTTTTAACTACCAAAGACTGCTGTCTTTTTTTTTTTTTTTTTTTTTTTTTTTTTTTTTTGTATTTAATTAATAAGCTAGTCTTACAGTTAGAGAACCCACGTAAATTATGTTGGTAATTTGCCATGACCACCTATGGTAGTACATAAATAATGAGAGAATAACAAAAACTTAATGACTAAATTAAAAAAAAAAAGGATTTAGTTATACTTTCTAAGACAAGCTTTCTTATCTTGTCTGGAAGTAGAAAAAAAATGAATTGTTCTTTAGGTTTATTTTTTATGAAACATGGAAATCAGTATGCTGCAAGCTCAAAGACTCATATAGCATGAATCCACAAATGTGATTTGTATCTTTGATCAGGTATAACCTCGCTGGTACCTATGGAAACCATAAACTTATTGCAAACATGGTATAGTTGATCAAATCTTATGATCAGTGTAAATGACTGGAGAGGGACAGCTAATTTCTTGTGGTTGTTTAAATTTGAGAGAATGAATATTACTTCCAAATCAACATTTTGCAGAGGAAAAAGGGATAGAAAATGCTATATAAGTTCTTAGATCTGTCTTTTCTTTTGACACTCTGTGAAATCAGATGATTTGGCACTTGTAACTACTGTGGGTAAGAGGCGTTTATAAGAAATAAAATAAAATGTATATGTGGCAGTGGTGGGGGAGGCGTCTGTTCTGAAAACATCTGAGATGCTGGAAAGCGTGTCCCCAGTGGGAAAGAGAAATTGCATAGCTGGCGCTGAGGCTCGCTTCTTATGCATGTGTGGCCATATTTAGAAAAGGATCAACATTAGGAACTAAATTATTAGAGAAGTGAGTGGCTGGAGGGATTGGAAATAAAGGAAATTATTTCTATCTAGCTCATTCGTTTGAATTTGGCTAGACGATTCTGTGGGAGGGTTGAAGACTCTAGACTAGCTGCTTGTGTGAAGGAAATCTTGAGATGAGTTTCGGAAGGTAAATGTTTGTTTGACTTAAAGCTCTACAGCTTCTCTTACCTGGGTTTGTATGTGGCTGCCTTCTGCCTGCAGGCAGGAGGTGAACAGGCAGGAATGAAAGTGATCCTCTGGACTTGTAAGCCTGGTCTGGAAAGACCAGCTCCAGCACCGCTGTATGCAGCGCTGTGGGAAGCTTCTGGTTTCTAGTACATCTTGCAAACATCCATGTGTGTAAGTAAAGCAAACAACAGCCAAATAAACCAACACCACGTTTCAAGGAAGTTACGTATAAAAAAAGAAGGCTGTCTTCCTGGCAAATGCTTGTCAGTGTAGTAATGTGGTTCATTACCATTATTTGCACCTATGTGGCAGTTGTTAGTTTATGATGGCTTTGTTGCAGTACAACAGATTATCTAAATAAATACATTCATTTGAGGGGGGATTAAAACAATGCTTCTAAGGAGACAGATGGAAGGAATACTTAGGAATACTTCCAAAGTTTTTAGGAGCAGTTAAACTCCTCCCCCCCTTTTTATCTCTCTCTCTTTTTTTTTTTTCTTTTTTTTTTTTTTGTTGTTGTTACACTCCTCAAGACTCATTTTGAAAGACTTATTTTTCTTACTTTGGCAAAATAGTTGATCAGCACAACTGGCAAGGAACTGAGGTGGAGCAACAAAGAATTTCTGTCTAGCTAAAAACTGTATTTGAGGCCATCTTGGAGCACTTTGTGAACTAGAGTAGAAACTCTTTGTATAAGAAAGACCATTCAAGTTAAGTTGCACATTTTCCTTCCCAAACTTAGCATACCAGAATACTTTATTGCAGAGAGTTTAGAATACTTTGTACAAGAAATAACAGTAAGTTGAAGATTGCTAACTGAGGATCTGTAATGATGCCAGCTGACTTTTTTTTTTTAATGGGAGCTTTGTATACATAACAGGATGAGTCATCACTGGAGAGTTTTGAAAGTGTTTGGCATCCCGAAGAATCCTTTTGTACGTCTCTGCCACACAAAAAAGTATTTTTGTCATGAAACTCTGCCTTAAGAAGTATTGCAATAACTGGGATCTTTGGAGGAGGGTTCTCTAATGTAGCTTAAATCTTGACTTTCTATTACTGTTTTAAAAGTATTTTGGTATTCTTAGATCTTCCTGAATAATAGGATGAAAATTTCTATGTAGTTTCTTGGCTGTTAATTTTTTTTAAGATGTGGCTTCAGATGTACTTCTCATATAAATTTGTTTTTAAAAGTGTGTAACAGGAGTTTAACTGTTTTCCTTAGCTTTAACGCAAGTATTAAAAATCTGGTTGTAGGAGAATACTGGAACTCATTTTGCTTTATTGAAACAGGATCCCTGTTGTAAATCTGTAGTAGCTGCTTATCCGAGTTACGCTTATTTTAAGTACATTTTCTTCTGATACAGTTAGTTGTCTTGTAGAAGAACTGGTTGGCCTTGGTATTTTCTGTTGTGTCACTTAAGAAATTAGTATCTTATAAAATTAAAGTTTTTTCTTATGTGTGTTAAGAACATCAGTAGTTGCTATTCTCACTCAGAGCAACTGCTTGATAAAAAGAAGCAGAAACCTTTCTTAGTGCTTAAGGTGTTCGTAAGTAATGTATTATCAGACCAACATTGTATTTTGCCCACGATTTTTCCTAATGATGCCAAAGCTGATTCGTATAATGTTCAAGTGTGTGCAAGACAGCAGAGATTGAATTTTGCAGCTGGTGAAAGAGGGTAACAAACTTATTTTCGTCTGAGGTTTTTAGGAATGTATGGAATTTTTCAGGTTTCCCCCTCTCCTAATTCATTCTTCCTCAGTATATTTTTAAGGCATGCTGTAATTAATTTTAAAAATCAAAGCCATTGATGAATTCTTTCATGCCTTGTAGTAGTGATGATATAGATATTCTTACTCAGTATTAAATTTAACAGTTTTAATTTTTGTGGTTTCTTTTGAATGAACCTGAATATGAAATCTGTGGGCAAGCAAACTTGAAAAAAACCCAGAATTCTTCAAAAGATGAATTCATGAAGAAGTCTTCAGAACTTGTAGTTTTTCATCCATGAAAAAAAAAAAGTTTTTATAATAATTTAGAATTGTATAGGCTTTCAATCCAAATTCCCTGAATGCTGCTGATAACAGAAAGCATAAAGACACAAGGGCTTTCAGGCAGTCCTTGAAGAAGTACATAGGTTTATTATTCAGAGCAGGACATGCAAGTGCATGGTAGTTTTTTAAGTCAGGCTCTCAGATTCATGTATATTTATTTTTCTGTGCACATCGGAGGCTAAGCATTTAAACAGTTCTTTCATTTGATTTGGAAGTGAAACAGCAGTAATTTGTTTAGCTGATAAAGTTCATATTTGGTTATATTTTTGTTTAAGCTTAGAATTAGCTCAGCGGAATTGCTAAGCAATATTTTTTAATGGTAGCACACTTTTTCTGTGTTTTGGGTTTTTTTTCTTTAAGTTGAAGTTCTTATGCTGTGTGTTACCAGTTTAGTGCTATTCTACAATAAATGAAATGTCATATTGTGCTAATATGAGGTGTATTTAGTGGGACTGAAGCTCTAGGTTGTGTTCTTTTGTTTGGTTTTAATTCCAAGGCAAACTAAATCTCAAGTTCTGGTTTTATTTTTGGAAGAGGCAGACCCTCCACATATCTGTAAATTAGGCCATAGAATTGGATATAAGAAAATAAGACGTTGGGGTGTGCCTTTGTCTAGAGAAGGTAACATTTTTGGTGATGGTATTAATTTTATGTTTACCTGGCATCCTCTCAGAGCTCTTACTGGGAGGAGCTCTACTTCAAAATACTGTACTTACTCCAACAAAACATTATTCCCAGCTGTTCAGAGGAAGAAAGTTTCCCTTAGGGACATTGAACCAACCATGTTACCTTTACTGTAGGATCCAGATGCAAAGAAGAAAACCAGTATTTATTCCTCTATGAGATGACTTTATGTGCTTGTTTTGCAGCTTGTAGGACGGAGCATTGTCACCAGAAATTTCTGAGTATCTTTTCTCCCAAGTCTTGACAATTAAAGTATCCTAGAGTATCCATTTTCCAACCTGCTGAATGCTGCTGAGCCCAGATGCCATTATAACTTTCTTAAGCTTGCAGTAAAAAGGTGCTTTTGGTGTAATCTGTCATTGAAACAGAACAAAGATACATGGAGAAGAAAAAGTGGTGAAGCTTATTGAAGGTTTCCTACCTCATTGCTTCTGAGGAACTGTTCCCTGGTAATTTACGTACCCATGTTTTGTTAGTAATGGAAACTTTATAGTTAGCTTTATATTTACAGGGCATTTAAGGCCACGATTCCAGAGATCTGTTCTGCTGGCAGCAGTGACTCAGGCAGTCGCCTTTTATTGCAGCTGCTCAGCCCCGTTCCTCTGCCAGTGCAACTGCTAGCATGCCTGCGTGGAGAACCTGGCTGTGAAGTTGCTTGTGACAGCGTAACCTCAGTTTGTAAAGGGTACGTGTAGCTTACGTGTTACTTCAGGTGAATATTTGACTGTTGTCCAAGTCCTGTTAGTTTTGCTTTGACCTATGCTAGCTTTTTGTATAAAGCTATTTTCCATATTTGTAGATTCTCATAGTAAAATTGTAATGTTGAGAGAAGCATTGCTTTTAAAAGGAAGAGGTCTCATCAATGGCAAATGGTTTAAAATAAAGTTTTTTTTCTTTTTACCTAGTCTTTACCTTTTTTAGCTTTGAGGTCAATGGGTTAATGTTCCCTTTCACTTTTTATGGTATAGTTTTAAAACTGAAACTGAGATGAATGTCATGACTGGAGTGCGGCTATTGATGGCTACAGGCTGTTCAGAAGGGATGGGCGAGGAAGGAGGTGTGGAAGGGCTGTCCTCTACATCAAGAAATGGGTAGAGTGTGAGGAGTTGTCTCTGAAGAATAGCCACTAGGATGTTAAAGGCTTATGGGTAAGAATCAGAGACCAAGGCAACAAAGGGAACCTTGTGGTTGGTGTCTACTACAGGCCACCTGATCAAGGGGAGCCTATTGATGAAGCCTTCTTGCTCCAGCTGCAGGAGGCATCGTGCTCGCAGGCTCTCGTCCTGCTGGGGAGCTTCAACCACCCCCGCATCTGCTGGGAAAGCAGCACGGTGAGCTGTAGGCAACCCAGGAGCTGCTGGAGTGCATTGAGTATAACTTCTTAACCCAGGTAATAGACAGCCCTGCCAGAGGGGGTGCAATACTGGACCTGTTGGTCACCAATGCAAGTAAGCTAATCAGTGACTTCAAGATTGGAGGCAGCTTGGGGTGCAGTGGTCATGCAGTGGTGGAGTTCACAGTCCTGAGAGATGTGGGTCAGACAAAGAATTTTAGGAAAGCAAAATTCCAGCTCTTCAAGGAGTTAGTCAACAGGACCCCATGGGAAACTGCCCTCAGGGACAAGGGTGCAGAACAGAGCTGGCAGATCTTTAAGGATGCTTTCCATGGAGTGCAAGAGCTCTCCATCCCCAGGTGTAAGAAATCAGGCAAGGAAGGCAAGAGATGGGCTGAGTCAAGGCATGAGGACTGGCTGAGGAAGGCATGGCTGAGTCAAGAGCTGCTGGTCAAACTAAAGGGCAAGAAGGAAATGCACAGGCAGTGGAAGCAAGGACAGGTATCCTGGGAAGGGTATAGGGATGCTGCCCTGTTGGGTAGGGCTGGGGTCAGGAAGGCCAAGGCACGGCTGGAGCTGAACTAGGCAAGGGATGCAAAGAATAATAAGGGCTTCTACTGGTATGTCAGCTGGAAAAGGAATGTCAGAGAAAGCGTAGGCTCCCCCGATGAGCAGGACTGCCAAACTGGTAACAATGGACTAGGAGAAGGCTGAAGTACTGGAGTTTTTTGCCTGATAAAATGGTTCGTGACGACCTGAGGAACCCGAACATACATAAGTCTATAGGACCTGATGAGATGCATCCCATAATCCTGAGGGAATTGGCTGATGTTGTTGCCAGGCCACTCTCCATGATATTTGAAAAGTCATGGCAGTTGGGTGAAGTCCCTGGGGACTGGAAAAGGAAACATTGCACTGTTTTTTTTAAAAGGGTAGGAAGGAGGACCCTGGCAACTACCGGCCTCGTAGAAGCTATGCTAAGGCACTGGGAGATGATTGGAGACAGTCAGCATGGCTTCACCAAGGGCAAGTCCTGCCTGACCAGCCTTCTGTGATGGAGTGACTACATCAGTGGACAGGGGAAGAGCTATGGATGTTGTCTCTCTGGACTTCTGTAATGCCTTTGACATGATCCCTCACGAGGTCCTTCTCTCTAATTTGGAGAGAGATGGATTTGATGGGTGGACTGTTTGGTGGATGAAGAATTGGTGATGGTCACATCCGGAGAGTAGTGGTCAACTGCTCAATGTCCAGATAGAGATGATTGACAAGTGGTATCCCTCAAGGGTCCATACTGGGACCAGTACTGTTTAGTTTCTTCATCAGTGACATAGACAATGGGATTGAGTGCACCCTCATCAATTTTGTGGACAACACCAAGCTGAGTGGTGCAGTTGACACATCCAGAGAGGTGGTAGATGCCCCATGTCTGGAAACATCCAAGGTCAGGTTGGATGGGGCTTTGAGCAACCTGATCTAGTTGAAGGTATCCCTGCTCACTGCAGGGGGTTGGACTAGGTGACCTGTAAAAGTCCCTTTCAACCCAAACTATCCTATGAAATTGGTAAACTTGTGCTTTTATTATTTTTTTCTAGTTAATAGGATTCTTGATAAAATTTTACATCTTCTGCAATTTTAACCTTTGTAAGTAATTTGAGATTTAAAATGGTTCAGATACGCAGAAAAAAAGACAAGATTTGGTATAGTATTAACATCTTTATCATGTCAGTAACATACAGTCAACAATCGAATAGCTTCTGTTGTGCCTACATGTTTTACTTGCCAGTAAACTAAACCTTCCACAAGTCAAGGCATGCCATGTCTAGGCTACACACCTATCAGATTTAAGTTTTGAAATGAATACCGTTATTCAAAATTACCTTGGGACTTTTCAAAAGCTAGGATCCAGGAAGCCAGCTTTGGGTGAAATTTTGTGAATTTTGTGGGGGGGAAAAAAAAAAAGATTGCTCAAGATAACAAAAAAAAAAAATTAAATTGCCCAAGATAACAGGTGGCTAAAGAATTCATGTTGTGATGTGTTAGTGCTGAGCTTTTAGAGTTGAGAAAATAAGTATTAATAATTCATATGTTTTACTTATTGTGCTTGAAGCACAGTTTACAAAACGATAGGTACAGGTACTCTGTAAATGTTTTGTGGAAATTTCACTTGAAAAATCAATACAAATTGAGCTGCAATTCCAGTGTGTTTGAAATTGTTTGTATCCAAGGAACAAAACCGATCTGAAGTATTGGAGCTGGATAGAAATAGTTAACGGCAGGCTGTGGGGATTAGTGTGGGTTCAGCCTTGCTGTTAATGATCTGGAAGAAGGCGGAAGCAGCAAGCTAATGGTATTGACAGAGAGTGTGGAGGTAAATGGATTTGTCAACAGAAGGAGAGAGAAAATGGAGAGCAACATAGGTTAGAAATATACAAAATATAGAAAAAGGAGGTTCCCCCATCCTCCTCTAATAGTTAAAACAACTGCTTCGGAGTCAGTCAGGGCTGATGGGTTTGCCAAAAACCGCACTGATGAGAGTGAGAATTTTGCACTAAAACAATGCTGAAAGGGGACAGGAGATAAATGAATTTTTTTAGATAGTATTTTAATTACCTCAGATACGTTATGAAGATGAATGCATTACCGCTTGTGTTACAACTAGACTTTGTGTTGATATGAACAACAGGCATGTCCACAGGATAGTGTTGCTTTGAGACAATGGTTAATGCTCACACCCAAGTTTAAATAAATGGTTAATGCTCACACACAAGTTAAGTAAAATGCGTCATGGGGAAGAAAAAAGTGCCGTTGGTGAAATGTAGTAGTTAAGAATTGAGCATTTTTAAAACTAGCAACTTTCTATTTTTATATTAAAAATATTAAACTTATTTTATCTTGTAGATGGTGGTGTGATGGTAACTGTGCCTTTTAGGCAGAGATTTTTTTTCTGTATTCTAGGAACTTTGAAAACAAAGTTATACTCAGAGATGGTGTTTTTATAAAATACCATTTTCTAGAAATAATCTCTGTAGTCCACAATAGATGAAAACATGTAATTGTTATTATCATTCCAAATAAATAAATACAATTATCCACTTTTGAACTGTCCCAAATGTAACCTCAGCTGCTCTGCAGACACAGACATCGAGACTAGACTAGCAGCATTTACCAGCTGTGTGTAAGAGCTACACTGCACGTAAAGGGATTTCACATTTTATTATGTGGGAGGGATGATGTCAGTTTGGTTGATTATGCCCCTTTCAAGCTGCTGTGATAATTACCTGCTTGTTACCAGAAGTGTCGAACCCATTTTCAGTTCTTGTTTGCTTTTGCTGTCATGCCCTAATTGCTACATAATTTTGTCCCTGCCGATTACTACCTTGGAGTTGAATTTTACAGTGAAAAAGTTGTAAGAAGCAATAAAGTCATTGTTTTTTAGATCTCGTAATTTCAATAGAATATTTTATTATGCTACAAAGTGTATTGAAGTACATGCTGCTTACTTCTGTGAGACGGTGAAATCCCATAGTTCCCACTGAAATCAGGAGGATGTGGAAGGTGAGAGGTTTTGGGGAGAGCAAGCCCCTTGCAATCGAGATGGCTGTAGTATGTGCCTTGGTGGTTAATACGTAAAAATGAAGAGGTGTGAAGAATTGATGTTTTCTAAGTTTTTATTTTGGAAATAAATATATTTACTAAATTCTTTAGAGGCAGGAACTCTTAGGGTGTTTGTTTGTTTGTTTGTTTGTTTTCTTATTCCTTTCCATCCTTTTAATTCTATCTTTTATCCAATATATGCATTTTAAAAGTTGCCTTTAATGTAGATATTAGGTCATCTGCTGTGATCATTTATCCATAGTTTTTGATAAAAATGTAAAGTAAATGGTTTTCTTTAAAGGTGCTTGGCCTAACAGTGTTTTATATTCTGATTAAAACTATTAGTTTGAATTATTCAGTGGAATAAAGCCTACAGTAATTGTGTTAAGGGCTGGCTGACCAAGCACTTTGTTGTCTTTGGGAACTGTCATTGCCTTGCTTTGGGTTTTTTGGGTCGTCCTCCAGCAATGAAGTCTGGTATTAGTCAATATTAATAACAATTACTGTTGTTGAAGTCTGTACATGGAGTGACGTGGATAAGCATAGGGAAGAGGCAAAAGTGGGTTTTGGATTAGGCACAGTTAAACAAAAGGCTCTTTAGAATTAAGGACAGGGATGGTGTCACCATGTAGAGGCGTAGGGATGGGCCTACGGTCTGGAAAGGGGCATTTCTGGAAAGAGATTGAGTGTGGGATGTTTGTGGCTGTGTCCTGAAGCTCAAAGCTCTGTTCATTGCAGAGGTTGTGAGATTGGCTGCTGCCATTTTAATGTGATTCAGATACCCACAATTGAAAGACCAAAATGTTGGCAAGAAGTCATGAAGCGGACCAAAGATTGTAGAAAGCTTGGAGAAAATTCCTGTGGTGAGAAAGGTAAAGGTGCTCAGTCTGTTTTGTTTATGGGAGAATGGGGAATCCAAACCCTAGAACTGAGTAGTAGCTTGATTATGGTGGATATTGTATCCAGTGGAGAAGACACCAAGTTCTTAAAGGTTCCCTCATGTAACAGGAAAAGGTTCAACAAGAGCCAGTGGCTGCAAACTGAAACCAGACAAGTTCACAGAAGAAATGAGCATAAATTCATAAGAAGGAACAAACAACAAAGTGGATGGCAAAGAGAGTGCCTCTGTGAAAGACGGGCTTCAGTCAGTTAAAGTTACTGAGTGATACTTATGGATATTAGACTCATGTGGATAATGATTCTGGCATTGTATCCAGTGAGTTTGTGAGCAGTTGGACTTGTGTTTTGATGGCCTCCTCTTGCAGCTTTTTCATGGATGGCATAATAAATGTTCATCGTTGTGGTCAAAGAATCCTTTCAAATGTAATCTTTAATACATTGATTCCAAAATACAAATGGTTTCTAAGATTCTGAGGATATGGTATGCCTGAATTCTAATTCTTTTGTCATTGTGAAGGCTTTCAGGTACTTTAAGAAGAAATTTCAGTGTGCAAAAATGCAGGGGAAAAAAAAAAAAAAAAAAAAAGCAGAAGTAATTACCACAACACAAATGATTTTACTGCTGAAATTTATGTGTATCCAAACTGTCAACTAGCCCCTGTCCTGTTGTGGTACCAAGACAGTACTTGGGTAAATCTGAGTAGCCTTAAGGCTGCTGTAAGTTACACCTAGCCATATGTGCTTCCCTTCGCAGTGCTGTCTTCACAAGGGGTAGTAAGTATAGCTGTAACAGAGCTGCTCTGCCAGGTTTTGATACCTGGAAGTACTTCTGAAAGGTTTGATTAAGATAATTTTTGAGGCTGTGTGGTCTGGTGAGTAGAGCTGAGTTTCATGCTGTAAATGTTAATTAGAAGCATATGTGTCTATGTAAAAAGCAAGCTGAAATGAAAGTATAAATATCTAAGAAGCTGTCATTCCAGAAGGTCTATGCTCAGAAAAGATTAGGTAAATATACAAATAGTTCCATTATAAATCAGCTTCAGTATCATTTCTGATTATCTTTGTTACTTGTTTTTCTAGTGGCTTCTGAAACAAGTTCTGAAGTGAGTGATTCAGATTGTAATTTCCAAATCCTTTTGGACAGCATTGCTTACACCATCACCAAAAGAAGCTTCATTCGCTTTACTCCCTCTCCACAATCTCTAGCAACTCTTCCCTATCACTGCTCTTCTCCCTCACCGCTTCCAGCACAAATGTTTGCAGACCTCCAATGAATGCAATAGGATAACTGATCTGGATGAAAAGTAGCTGTGTTTTGCTGGGTATAAATTCAATCTGTGTTAATTCTTTACCTTTATTTTAACATTATTTCTATGTCTTCATGTTAGCATGTTGGAATCTTGAACATATTGGCATTTTTCCCCATACTGAACATAAATTTTGAGAATTAATTTCCTATTACCTTAGAAACACACTTACTTGCCTGATTAAACTGAGGAGGTCTGTGGAACTGGAGAGAAGTGGCAGAACTTGAGGACTTTTTGCAACTTGCAGTGCAGTAGACGGAGTAAGCTTACTACTTGTGTGTCCTTGGATGATGGCCTCAAAGGAACTCAACCTGGAGGTATCAGTTAGTCCTCTTGGATGACTTCCATTGTAGTAGTTGCTGTAACAAGGCTCGCTGAATACGTGCCCCTATCGTGTGACACAGATACAATTTTGTTTATAACTCTGACCTGTATCATGTGATGTAGGCTGAGCAGTAGATCATTCTTCTGGTAGCACTTCTGTCACAGCCTGATCTCATCTCATGTTGGGGGGTGTGAAGGAGAAGATCAGGTAGTAGAACTCCTCTAGCATCAAGTGCTGAAAAACCCATCTGTTTATTAAGTTACCTTTTTTTCAGGTTTTTCTTCAAGGGCATATTGAAGAAATGAGGGTTAAAGTTTTTAAAAAGTACTGTGAATTTATATATTTAATGTTAATGGATAGAAGACTGGCATGGATTAAAAAAAAAAAAAAACAACAAAAAACCAACAACAACCAAAACCAGAGAAAGTAGCTTGGTATGGTTTGCAGCGGTCTCATGGAGAAAGAGGTGAAATTTCAAGAACACTGGTGTACAGCAATGATCATTATCCCAAGTAAGATGATAATTTAACAGTCCTTTGAACAGAAGGCTAAAAGTTCTCTATCATAATTATTTGGGGCTATTTGTAACCTATCTGTAATTGTCAGAAGGCAAATTTGTGTCTTCAGGTTAGAAGAAACCTCTTCAGGGGAAAAAAGTGTTGGAGAGTTTTGTTTAGCAGAATGTAGCATTTCTGCCTTATCCATGCCCCTAGAGATTGATATGTCTGTTTATACAAAAGCTTTTAAACATGTTTGAAGACTTGTATTAGTTGTGACTGGGCTTCGGAGGGTTGCTTATTATGCTACTTGTATTGTTGTTTATATTTCACAATAGTATTTCCAGAGTTTTATTTACTCTGGTATAAAAATAGTTTCCATGATCTGGCTTTTAGGGTTTACTTCTAGTTTGAAAACAGTTTTGGTAAAAGAAAAACAATTCTCGTGAATTACAAATTTACATTGACACCCATCTGATTACATTGCCCATTTTCTTTTCAGGTCTATTTTTATTCTTCTGAGGTTTTCCAAGCCTTCTGATTAAGTTTTAATGGCTTTTTTAATTAGCAAGCAGATCTTGTGTTTTTCCCTTTGGCTTTCTTAGGTTTAGCAGTTTTATTAAAAGAAAAATATTTCATAATACTTGTTGACATTATCTGAAATACAAATGCATTTCTTTATAAGGAGCACTAAGGGCGCTAACAGATGAAAAAGATACGTGGTGATATAACATTCATTTCTGTTGTGTTTTTTTTTTGTCTAAATCCATTTTAGATTGGTAATGACAAACTGTAGTTCACATGTAAGAACTACTTTTCTTACATAGCATCAATTAATTTGGGTGTTACTAAGAAAATTCTATCTGATGTGTTCTAGCTCAGCATCTTGCATAAAACCAGGTTATTTCTATCACTTTGGGTACTGCCGTTCCTTCCATGTCCTGATCCTTCTGGTGTAAGCTTGCAAACACTTTGGGGAAAGCAACAGGGAAACACACGCGTACTGTTGCTGTACGTTGTTCATTGCCTTTTGTAAACAGCAGCTCTGGTGAAATCGGAGGACAGACGCTGTTCTCGGGGAATCTGAACTCATCTGAAGGACAGACAGGTGGAATTTTTTTTGTGATATTGGTGGGATCAGAAGTATTTCAAAAGTATAAGTATGAATGGAGTTATTTTCCATGTAATCTAGAGGGAAGACTTGTGTTTACTCTTAGGTCTAAAGTCATGAGCAAAATTGATTTGAAACAAAAGATACTGAGCTTTATTTGATGAGGAAGCATGAGTTCTGAGTTGACTGATGCATTTTGATAGATTTAAGATCTGGAAACCTCAAAACAATGTTGTGTGAAGGGGGGTTTAGTTTGTCTTAAATAAATTGATATAATAGGTAAGAGTTGAATATTCACATTGGTTTTTGAGTATCCTAACTGAATTAACTATGAAGAGAAGCAGTGGTTAGAGCTTTTTATGATCATTGTATGCAGACTTCACATGCTGAATATAAAAATATATAATTTTTTGGAGTAAAAACTTTAATATTAGATTATTCTCTTGTTTCTATACCTGCACTGTGTCTGGCTGGGTATTACAACAGGCAGCACAGTCTGCACCTGCACTTAATATATCCAGTGAGAATATTTAACATAAGCAGACAAATGCGTTTTGAAAGAATCTTCACAATCTCACTGTCGTAAGACTCTGTCAGACTACAGAGTTTCAAAAGGAAATCTTCGAAAATGACTTTTAATTAATGGTGCTAAAATTACAAAAATCTGTTCACAGAGACCAAAACTTCCATGAAGTTCCAAGTACTTGGCAGCTGTTTCTCATGCATGATGACTCAGATCCGCTGAATTTTATGTACAGGATCTTGAAACCACCAGACATGAGAATTACAGTCCCTACCATTGTATTGCCACCCTCATTCAGAAGAAAGTAGCAGGCAAACCCTGCAACATATGAAAGAGCAAGTAGCTGGATAATTCTTAATTCTTAAGACAAGAATTTGGTCCTGTTGCAGGTAAACATTTGGGGCGTCACGGCTGTCATGAGATCGGAGGAGTTAAGATTTCCTGTAGCCGTTGTCATGGAGAAACAAATCTTGTGTTTGGATGCAAGTGGATGCTTGTGCCACCCATCAAGAAAAGACAGTGTTGGATGCAGTAGTGTATTTTGATGTAGTTTTGTTTACTTAAAAGAAGTGTGGACAAGTACGGTGTTTGATGGTGCAGGTGCACACACGAAACTCGAGCAAAGGTTAGATTTGTGGTTTTGACAATGCCAGTGGGGTCTCAACTGCTAGTGTTGCCATTTCATTCTCCTTGCCTGTAAAAATAGAACATGTGAAATCATTCGGTGGTCTTGATAAGCGTTGTTTAGCAAACTCATCTTGATAAGCTTTGCTCAACAAATTCATTGAAGAGCCTCACACTAAGGGGTGTCTGGAGGAATCATAAGAACGTAGACATTACCAAGTCTGGAGCAAGGTAGATACACAGACTAGCTGGGATTGGAAATGTGCAGATGGCTCTCCTTGTAGCTGCTGGTGCTCCTGAAGATTTGTCTAATGCGGTTCCAGAAAAGGTTTTAAAAAAACCCCAGTAAAAGTGCTGAAATTTGGGTATGTTGTTTTGCATTGTTTTGATAGTGAATATGGCTAAGTGCATTGGTAACAAATGTGTAAAGGATGTAGTTTGTACAAAACTGCAAATATATAATGTGCCAGAAGGTTGTAATTGCATCAGAAATTTTTTTGTAATATAATTATTTCTGAAATGTGTATAATGGTTAAGGTCTGCATGTAAGATGTTTTATGTTACAGAGCTAAAACTATAAACTGCAAATCAGACAGTGAGACTGCCTATCAGTGGGAAGGTAGTTCTTGAGAAATAAGAACCAGTGGCACTTTCTGATACTGTATGTTGCTGAGTTAATGTGACAGATATTTGACTAAAAGTGATTTTCACTTACAGAATTTATAGATGTCTAAACAATCAGTTTGAAAAGTAAAAAGAAAGCTGAAAGATCTGAAAGCCTTTTATATGATTTCTCACTCTGTTATTCAAACTGTCGTCAAATCTGAATGGTCCATACATGTACATCAGGTAACCTGGCTTCACGCTTTTAACACCAAACTCAGATTTTCTCATGTAATGGCATCACAAAAAAGTATGCAGAAGTACATTGCAGTTTCATAGCCCAAACCTCAGTATTTCAGTACGTAACTGGCTGTAGCAGAGCTGTGACTCCACAAGTATTTTATGGGCTTACGTGAAAAGCATATTATTTTGTTTGCCTACAACTGTTACCAATAATGAATCCTCCTAGTTTGGTCCTTGGCTGCTGTGACCTTTTGTCTCTCTTGCCAACCCACTGAGGATGTTCCCAAATGGGTAACAAGTTGGGAAGAGAGTTTTGTGGTCTTGTTAGTAAGACTCTGTTTCAGCTAGGATTGTCTTCATCTGCTTTATCTTTTAAAAGAACGGTTCTGGACTCAAACTGAGAAACTATAACTTCAGGGAAGAGCAGAGAAAATGCTGAAGACAGTTGCTTTGGCCAGACCAGCCTCATCACCCAACAGAGCGTAGCTTCAGGCTCCTGGATCTGGTGGCCTTCTGCAAAATTGAGATTAAGATTATCCGACAGTGAGATGATGTTCCTTTTTTCAGTAATTATGCCTCTTTAATTTGAGTGCATGGTTCTGATGAGTGCCTGATGGCACGACATCCTGTTTGCCTTTTCTCAGTCTCCCATGGAAAGTAATTTTACTCTAATACTGGCCTGAGAACCCACGTAGTACAGGTAACTATGTGAGAGCAGTTAAAGTTGAAAATACAGATAACCCAAAGTTCTCATTTACTTAAAAGTACTAATTCATTTGACCTTTAAATTGTTGTTAGAACTGTGCAATGCAAATTCATTTTGACACAGTATTTTACTCAAAACCTGTTTTGGGACAGCCTTTTTTCTTCAAGAGCTCTGCATTCATCAGTCGTTTTCCCTTGTATTAACTTACTTTTTGTCAACAGTGACAGTACTCTAGAATGAAAGCAAAGGTGCATCTACAATAGTCAGTACAAATAACCTTTAAAAGACTCCTATTTGCATTTCTTTGAGTACCCTAGGAAATCTTTGACAAATCTCCCTTTCATAGGGGAGTACTGGAAAAGTTGAGATAGCAGTCATTGAGCAGACTGCTTTTTTTTTGAGATCAGATCCTTGATCTCAAAGGCTATAATATTTTTTTATATCAGGTATTTAGTGCTCTCAGAGGTGTAAAATATAGATGTGAAAAAAGTTTCAGCTCTGAGCACATTACAGCCTGGGTGAATGAATAATGCTGAGTGAATGAATAACGTCTTTCAGATTGTTACTGGCTAAAGGAAATGTAAGATGGGAAGTTGTAATGTTTTGGTTTTAAATGTAAGCTGGGTCGCTTCTCTTTTGATGTAGTAATTTATGAAAAGATTATTATGCTTTATAAATTAGAATTATTAGGATACACATTGTTCCTTGATTGAACTAGGAGACTAATAAGCAATATCAAGTATATTTTTGAGATCTTTTAATAATGAAACTGAAGGTTGGGCAAGTTCTATAATGAGATTGTAATAAGTCTATTTCTGTAGATGTTAAACAAAAAGGGTTTCCTCCAGTCTTTTACTTCTTTCTAGTACTAAAAGGTCGTCTTTTCCACTTTTCCATCACTTGTGATGTTTCTGTTGCACATCAAGGTCCTCTGCCTTTAATATGCTCATCTTAATATAAGAAGTAAATAGGAAGAAAGTACACATTGAGTTATTTTTTTTCTAGAGTGCAAAAGAAAATGTTGTAGAGGGCAAGTGCAGAAAATATTTTCACCTGTTACTGATTGCTCAGTTAAAAAATCCTCATAAGAATTGTTTAAATCGTACTCAGTTTGAAGGCAGAGTCAATACGAAAGCGAGTTTCCTATTGTAGGCTTGTTAATGTTTAGAGCTATTGAAATTAATTCTAGCTAGCTGGCATCTGCCTTGCTTCCAGAGCTGTATTGTTCATTTGATCCAGACTTGGATGTAGAATTTTCTCAACACTTAGAAGTAATAAAGACTACATTGAAAAGTAGTGTTCAGAGAATGGAAAAAACCCCTTTCCTCATAGATATTTCTGTGAATTGATTCTTACTTTTGTGTGGTTCCCTTCACGTGGGGCAACTAGATGAACCTTGGGTGTTTTAGCTTATATTGAAGCACAGTTAAACTTTTCCAGCTGTACTTAGGACTGAGGTTCAGAAACGGTGGGAGTGTGTGCTTTTGCACACCTGCTAAAAAGATTCTTGAAAAGACTGTAACAGCTTTCACTTGTGAAACTGTCGTGTGAACATTAATTCATTACTAGCTGTGCTGATGGCAGCACTAATTGAACCTTTTTATAAATTATTCCTGTACCATCTTCCAGGGTGAGGCTGGGGACAGATGTTCATTTAACAAGACATCTGTGCTGGTTTAGGATGTTACCGTATCCCAGATGTTACACGGCTTTTAAGGTTATTGGCCTCGTTTTATATATTTAGTACCATCATTGTGCTCAGCACCGTGCAAAGCGTAGGAAGGAAGGTAGTTTCTCCCCTGAACAATCTAGAGAATTTGGCATTTGAGGGGGAACTCTGTAGTGGTTCATCTGTACATGTTCTACTAAGCCTGAAACGAAATGTGCTGGGTTAGTAAGGTCGTTTTGATGGATGGTCTGAACAAATTGTCACCTGGTTTTGTTGGTAGCAGCTTACGGAGAACTTGCAGAAACTGGTGTCTGGCAATAACTTCTGGGTAATCATAAACTAGCGGCCTGGCAGTGACAGGCATCTGAGGATCATAGCTTTGTCAGTTATTTCATGTGGTTCCAGGAGATGTTGGCCCATGGCTTCCTTACTGATCACCTTGTGGAAAGAACGAGTAAGATCCGAGATGTACTTTTGACCTACATTGTACTTGTGAGGTTATGGTGCTATTACTGTCACCTTAGTAATAAAAAAAAAGACCCCCACAAAACAAAAAACCCAAACATGCAAAAAAATGTACTGAATTAAAGCAAAAAAAAAGGGGGGGGGGCGGGAAGAAGAAGGAGAGAAGCAATAGTATCTGATTACTGGCAGGTGAATAAGAGGCTTTTCCATTTTCTCCCAGCGTTGTGCTCCCGTGCTGCTCTCTGTGCAGCTCAGCAGAAGCCACTCCAGTGCCTGGTGATCTCGCTGTGTTGGCGAAGCCGGCAAGGCTTTGAGGCAGCCTCGGCAAGGCTTCCCTGGTGCAGAGGGAGTACCTAATGCTCTGCTGAGCCCTGCAGAAGGTTTTTCTGGGCTCTTTCCTGTGGGCTAAATTTTAATTAATTGCTTATTCTGAGAAGAATTATGAGATTTTTGTTTACTATGGTGTATTTAAAGGTGAAGATTAATGAAAGGCACTAGCTAAGAAAGCTAACTGATAACAAATTTAGGAGTGGGTCACAAAGGATTTTGATAAATGACTCAATTTTATGCAAAGAGAAGTAAAATTATTGGTGACAGTAATGATGTTCAACTGAAGTCCTGTATACATAAAAAGTGTAGTTTCGTCTTTCGTTGACTTCATTTCATGAAACGCTGGATGTGCTTTAAGCACTTAAAGAAGTTATATTTCTCTCTGTGGATCTGTTCTTTTAAGCATAGATAGATGTGGTCTGTGTTTTTTCCATCTAAACTGAACTCCATCGAAGGAAAAAGGCAAGCAGGAAAGCCAGTCGTGGAAACCTTGGCAGCACTTCAGCCTGCGTACCAAGCCCACTGCCTGTTGTACTGACTAATATTTATTGTTGTTTTTCTTGTAGAGTCCATATTGGTCAGGCTCTGCCTGTACAGTTTGTTCTTGGTTTGTACGCTGTAGGAGATGTGGCTCATCTGTGTTCTGCCATCGCAAGCTGATGGGGTTTCTGCTACAATACATAAAAGCATGATGTAGTTACTCCTCCTAGTAAGAAAGTTTGGGATTGAGCTTCAAGATCTAGAGCAGAACTGAGGTTATAATGTTCAGTATAGCAGTTACAGTTCAGTACTGTCTGCATGTGAGTGAAGGGGAATAGTCACGGGCTGTTGTTCTTTAATTGTTTTAAGGCAGCAAAAGCTGCCCCTGCTGCCGTCTTGCCCCAGCAGCCTTTTCACATCCTCCTCCAGAAGGATGAACTTCAGAAGAAAAAGTCTAGTGCCAGAAGGAGAACAGAGCACAGGTTGCTCTTCCCACTTCATTAAGGGGGAGTGGAATAAGTAAAAGAATAAATAAATAAACATTGCAGGGTTTGTCAGTGGAAAAATCTGGTGTTTTGCAAACAACCCAAAACCTTTATGTATAAAACTATTAAATAAAATGTATAAACTTAATGGACATAACATTGAACAATCCATTCTTATTACAAATGTTGATTACAGCGATTAGGTATGCTATATGGCCTTCTCAAATGGTGTTTCTGTGGAAACATAAAATTACAGTTGTCAGTACAGTGTATATTTCACTGTTTTGTGCCTTGAATTATTTTTTCTCTAAGCCAAACATAAATTTGTAGGCTATAAAATATCTTCTGATGATTGTGAAGTGAATGTAAGTAGCAAAAATAAGTTAATGATATAATCTGTTATTTTTTCCACCACTTCTTCAGTTTTATTTAAAATCTGCACAGCATTATGAAGGCTTTCTGTAGAATATTTGGGGGAGGGGAACAGCAAGAAAACACCAGACGTGGTTATATCTTTTGCTGAAAGAAGCAATTATGTTTAATTAATTGAAACCTCTGATTTTTCTTAGTGTTAAATAGGTTGCTAAAATACAATAGGGAGTTCAAGGAGTGAATACTGCTCTTGTTTAAACAAAATGTTGAAAAAGGTTTTATAAGGTGATTCGGTGTTTAATACCTGAAATGTAGTTTTAACAGAAAATCTGAAACTGTGTAAATTATTAAACAAACATAAACAGTCATTATCATCCACTATCCAGTGACCTTCACCTACAGGGTTGTGTTGGAGAATACTGAAATGGGGTACTCACGGAGAAAGCAGAATTATCGTTGACCTTTGTGATTATTTCAAAGTAATCCTGGTTTAGTACAAAATTGTAACTTTGCGTTGCAGATGGATAGTTGGTAGAAGAATAATTGGGATGGGATTTAGGAATAACCCCTATTCTTAGCTGGTTGTGTTCTGTGAAGCTGCTGAGCATTCCTAAGTTTCACGTACCCTCATTCCCGTCCTTTCATTTGGTGCTGGCTGATGTACCGGGATGTTGTAAAGAACTACAAGAAATGTAATACTTGAATGCTCATGTTTTCTTACCAGCTTCATTGTTTTTCTAAATGTTAGAAGAGTGTAACCTTTTTCTTGCTGTACTTCGATCTTGCTGGAAGATCCTGTTCTATCCAATGAGTACGATGATCCATTTGCTCTACTCCCTACTCTTCATTATGAATGGGAATAAATCTGCATGATGATCTCAGATGCTGCTGAGGAAAACATTTCTGTCCTTCCCACTTCCAAATCATGAGTCCACCTTCCAACCAGCTCACCTATTGCTGTATGTGTGGATGTGCCTATGTGGTGGCTGAAGGGAGAAGTGCAAGATGGTTTCTTTTGGTTGCTGTGCAGTTTATTCTGGTTTAAATATTTGTGAAAGAAAGGTTTTAAGAAACTACACTGGAAGCTTGTAGAGTGGCAAATAACTGAAGGGCATGCTGGCTTCTGTCTCGTCTAAGAAGGCTAGTACTTGTTTTGTGTGTTACGTGTATGCTGTCACTGCTTATGGATAAGCAGGCAAAGGGAAGGATAACTTTGTAGCCCTAAGGTTGCCACTGTGCTCACATTTTTCAGCATTGTCCTGAACAAATTCCATAGGGGTGCCAAGAAAAGTCTTTCTCTCTTTCATCTCTTCTCACTTTCCTCTTTCCCCCGGCTCCTTTGTAAATTGTGTGCTTTGTTTCAGGCTTTGGTTTGAGCCTCATTTTAGTTCTTCTTTTCCTCCTTTGCAGAGACAAAACTGGTCCCAGCACAAAGAAGGGATCTTCTTGTTAGGTAGTCCAAGACAGTCACTCCTCTTCTAGCAGGAGAGCAGCACATGTAGACTCAAATGATGATTCCAGTTCTGTGTACATTATCCCCTTTGATCCATGAGAGCCAAAGGCATTGCATGGAAGAGTTTATTTCGTAGCCAATTTAGCAGATCTACTTCTGTGAAAACAGTTTGGATAGATCTAAGTATTATAAGAGACTGTACCAAAAAAAAAAAAAAAAAAAAAGGGGGGAAATGCTGTTTTTGGCATGATTTAATCACTTAAAAAAAACCCCAAGCCTTTTTCCCCCCAACCCAGAACTAACCCCAAACCTTTCAGAGTCCTCTGTGAAAGAGGAACTGGAGCGGTTTTCTGTTCAGGGGGGCAGGCGGGGTGCCTGTGTGCTGGCCTGCGTGGCATCCTGATTCAAGGCGTGATGGTTGGGTGAATGGTTGCCTGGGAGCCCTGGGACGTTGGAACCGCCGAGATGCCCCAAACCACTCAGAATTTGTGTACTTGGAATCAGAAGCTCCCAGGGTCTCCCAGGCTTTCCGTCAGCACACCAGGCACATTGCCAAGTAGCCTGAAAATTTGGGAGGCGAGGTGCCAAGTTCTTGGCTCCCTTTCAAATGGGCTGCTGAACAGCTGGGAATCTGGTTGCTTGGGCTTCTCAACAGCCCACCACGTTAGTTGCTGAAGAGCCAGGCAGGGAAAAAAAGGCTGGAATTTGTGGCGCAAACCTGTCTGCTTTCTGTCGGACCTTGGTTGAAATTGAAACAAATCTGCTAGGTGTTTTAGTTGTGATGTGCTGTCCTCACGTGATGACTTTTCTAATGTGATGACATCTAGTCATCATCTCATAACATTTTATGTGTCAAAATATTTGTTTCACTGAAAATAATATGTGTTTTCATTTAATTGCTTTAGTGTCATCATTATTCTATAGAAATTTCTTCCAAGGATGCTCTGAATGTATCGGTATCTGTTTTACAGCGTATGTAACTTATGGGCCAGATTTTGGATTGTGTTCTCTTGTATCTATCTATAGTTATCTCCTATATGGAGCAAACAGGATGCTCATATCTTAAAATCTTGCTGATTTAATGTATTTTGATCAGTAAAAGATTTTTTTTTTTTCTTATAAGAATAATAAGAAAAACTTAAGGGCCCATCTGCTGATTCAAGTGTATGTTGTTGAGAATGTTACCTAGAACGGGGAAAAAGGGGGGGGAAACCAGATTTGTACAAGACTGAAATCATGGGTTGGCTTAAATGTTACAGAATTTAATGCTGACATTTATCTCTCAAAATGGAATTATTTTAATCCTAGACAAACTTAAAACTGAAAAATTTTAAAAATGCTTTCAGTTTAAAAAGAGTTTTCCTTTCTTGTGTTTGCAGGCCTCGGAGTAGAGGAAAAACTGCAGTGGAGGATGAAGACAGTATGGATGGTTTGGAGGCAGCAGAAACAGAAAACACTGTGGAAACAGGTAATGAAAGTATAGTGTTGATGCTGTCTGGTTATTGCTTCTCTCATGGAAATGCATTTAATTATGCAGGACTTTAGTAGACAAGAAATATTGCTTTAATTTTGTAGTACGAGATGTGCATTTGGGCAGATATAAAACTATTTTGTTTAAACCTATATTAATTAAAGCTATTTGAACGTATTGCTTTTAAATAGTCTAGTGGGAATGTCTTTGTAGTGTAGTTACGTAGAGGCTCTTTTTCTGGTTTTGCAAGTCTATCTAACCAAAATAAAAGCTCTGAAGCAGTAGCTGCTATTTTAGAATACTTGCCAAAATACAGTGTTAACTTACTGACCTGTATCTTCATCTAACTGCAGCAGATTATATACGAAAGGGATAACCAAATGTTAATGCTTCCTCTTGCTGCTTAGGAAACAAGATAAAATCTCTGTTCTTGCTTTTGTAAATATTTGTTGTGAGAGTACCCAAATGCTTCAGTTACCAGAGGGATCTCATTGTACTGGATCAAGTACTGTTGTAACAGTTTGTGATTTCGGTTCTGGCAGGTTAAGAACCTTAAGAGACAAGCAGATGAAATAACACACAAGATAAAGGCCATGGTGAAGAACTCTCATCTCTTTGCCAGGCACATGCCTGTAGCCATTTGCCTGCTTTTAACCAGGGACTGAATACGTGTAGAAGGATGAAACCTGCCAGGGAGGATGAAGCCACGGTCAATTGGCGGAAGTTTGTTGGTTTGACAGAAATAAGCATTAAAAATGCATTGAGACATAAGGGTTTATAAATTTCATTAGGTGGCCCTATATGTGTAATGAGCAAAGTGGAAGGAAGTGCAGAGGCACTAACAGCAGAAGGGGATGGCATGGAAATGCCAGCTGAGCTACGGGAGTTGTTGAATTACTCTCATAGCTGCTAAGTTAAGGAAGTAGGGTTCTGAAGTCCTTGAAGACAAGAATCTGTACTTACTGTAGATTCATATGGAGAACAAGTAGAGGACCTCAAAAGAGCCATTTTGCAGCAATGTATCACTGTACAGGAATATGGTTGCAGTGGTGAAAGCTGTAAAAGAGGAGGCTGAAATTCTGAAGTGGATGGAGGATGAGCTTTGACTGGTCTCTTGCTTGTTACTTGCTAGCTGGTGAACAGTGGCAAAGGCTTTGTACTTAAGACTCCTGGCTTTGGGGAGTGTCCCTGACTGTTCAGTCAGAACTTGTGTTGATGGTTTGTGGAGGGAATCTAGATTAAAGATTGATGCAAGGATGTTTCATCATTTTATGCTGTCTGTTGTTTTTCTGCCCCTGGTAACAAGCTGCTGGTGGTAGTGAACTTCTACAAGTAGATAATTACCAGTTATTAATGTTGTAAGTGAAAAAGCTGTAGCAGGTGTCTGCTGTAGTTACCTGTAGAAAAACAGTAGCGGAAAGGAAGGCTACTTCTAATTGTGTCCTCCATTCCATTTATTACTCTTCCTATCCCATGTGCTAGAAGCAGTTTTAGGATTATCAGCAAAAGGGACAGAAAGTGTGATTATAAGTGGTGAGTTCTGTAAATTTTAAACATTTAAAAAACCCCCCCCCCCAAAAAAAAAAAAAAAAAACAAAACAACCCCCCCCCCAGAAAAGCCAAAAAAACAACCAACCCCAACCTCCCTCAAAAAAACAAAAATAAGTTCAAGCTTAACAACTAGTGGTACAGTACTGTGGAGGGAATTTAATGATAGCTGTATTTTTTTGGTTTTACATGTCATTGTTAACAGAGTTCCTTAACAAAGATCTGAGAGCAGTTTTTATTTAGGAGGAGAGAGGGACACAGATAATAATTTTTAAGACTCCAAGAGTGCATATAGATAAGTCTCTTCATTATCCTTCATCAGGATCATCCTGGCTGTGACAGAGGGCTGATACTCATTTCTGAAGGTACAGGCAGCAGTGGAACAGTGTGCTAGAAATCCTGATAGACTCCGCTGGCTCTGCTGCTGCAAGTGATGCACCCTCACTTCAGTGCTGAGCCCAAGATGGTTTTGCAAACTGTACCCTTAAGTGAAAAGAAGCCTAATAAAAATATGTACGTCTGAGATCCCATTTTGAGAGGCGGAACCAGAATAGACTTGAAAGAGCATTATTGTCTTGAGCAGTTTGATAGAGGCAGAATTGCAATTACTTTATTTTAAAAGTTGAACACCATGTGACTTGATAGAGGTTTAATCATATTAATTGAAAAGGCTGCTGCCTCTAAAACTTCTTCTAAGCACTTATCTGTTGTAATAATAAAGTGTGGGAGAAGGAGTAATCCCAGTTTGTTGCTCCATGTAAAACTGTGTTAATCAACTTGAAGTATTTCAGTTTCAAAGTGTTGTAGTTTATGAATTTCCACTTTGACTAAAAAGGCTTTTCATTTTGTTTTCTTGCAAATAGCAGACTTGGCAACAATTTGCGGTAGTAGTCGGCAAACCAATACGCAATATAGTAATATTACAAAATGAGATCATCTGAACATCTTGACGTGTGACTTCTGACATATTTTGAGTCTCCATGTTTCTAGCTTCTTTTTCATTGTATGGTTCATGTGTTAAGAATAATCAGATATTCTTTTACCATGTGAAATTTTTATTTATTATTTGTTTGGGGTTAGGAGTTTGTTTCTGTTTTGTTTTATTTATGGAATCTGGCATTACTGGTGCCCTTTTGTAAATTAATTTTCATAAAATGAGAGAAGTCCATGTTATTAAAGTTATATTTAGTATAATGAGCTCTACTTCTAGGGGAGGGAGCAATGCAGGATGAATGAGAACTTTCCTCACATGGAGGGAAAAAGGAGATGCCCATATAATCCCACCAAGAAAAAAGAGGTGTTTTCTAGCTGTCAAACCTGTTATGGGTAAAAAAAAAAAAAACAAAACAAAACAAAACAAAACAAAAACAGGCGGGGGGATGTAAAGCAGGGCCATTATACATTATTTCAATTTATAATGGTGACTCAAAATTTTGTTAAAAAGGGGGGGCAAAAATTCTTCCTGAAATGGCTCTTTTGTAATGCTAAGGCACGTCTGCTTTAATTACAGTTCAGGAAACAAGTTACTGCCCTTAACAAAATTCTGTAATCTCATATGTAAAAAGAGGCAGAATTGGAAGCAAAGCAGGGTGAGCTGTGTGCGGCTCAGATCGTTTCAGTATGGGTTATTATCCCTGCCAGGGCCAGTGATTTCTGAGCCCTGCCCGTTTTCTGCCAAGTGCTCTGTTCACTTTGGTATAAATGAACATAGAATTCTTAAGGATGGAAAGAGGGGAGCGGTTTGGAATTGGAAATAGGAAATTAGGGAATTTGGAAAAAAAGATCTGTTTTCAGCTAAATCAGCTTTACCCTAAAAATGATGCTGACAACTGCTTCTACTGTATCATTAGACTTTCACCTTCTTGTCAGTCCTAGGATAGACCCCTTTCCTTTACCCACCAGCCCTGTCTCTCTTGCTGTTTTCTTGGTTTCTCCCTTACTGACTGCTTTGCTTCTCAGCTTCGTATTAGTCTTTCCAGTTGTCTGTTATTTACTCCATTTTTCTTCACTGTGGTTCCCACCAGTGACTTTACACTGGTATTTTCTATCCAACCAGCATTGAGATACCCATCCCTCCTGTCAGTTTAGCCCCCATAGAATGGTTGAAGTTGGCAGGGACCTGTGAAGGCCACCTGGTCCAACCCCCCTGCTCAAGCAGGGCCACCTAGAGCTGGTTGCCCAGGTCCATGTCCAGACAGCTTTTGAGTATCTCCAGGGAGGGAGACTCCACAGCCTCTCTAGGCACTCTGTGCCAGTGCTCAGGCACCCTCGCCGTAAACAACTGTTCTCTGATGTTCAGAGGAAACCTCCTGTGTTTCAGTGTGTGCCCATGGCCTCTGGTCCTGCCAAGACCATCCAGCCATCAGTACCTTCCACCTCTCTAGCGATCAGTAAAATATGGTTTATTGTAGAATAGTGTATTTTCCTGTAGGTCCGCTTTCTGTTGCTCATCTCCATAAGAGGAGTTTTCTTCTGAGTGTTTGGAAAGCATGTGCACGTGTGTGCACACATGTATACAAACATAAAACTGCTAATCTAAAGAAAGAAACAATATAACAAATACCTCCTGGTAAGCTTTCTGTAGGTTTGGTGGCCTTTTGCTATTAATGGAGACTTGGCTTCGGCTTCTTTTCCCCATCTTCTATTAGTTTCAACAAGTTTCTTGTTATTTTCTTGGTTCTGCATCTAAGATGACTGAAACTGAATTCTGTGTGTTAATTCTTTGATTATTCCCTCTTTTTTTTTTTTTTTTCTTTTGAGAATACTTGTAAAATACCCAACTCATCTTAGAGTCTGTAATTCTTCCTATCTTTGCATCATGTAAAAATGTTGAGTTTCAGACTCTGATCTGGAAGAAGTGCAATGTATTTATTTTAACTGCTGAGTCTCTTGGGAAACTCATAGTAAATCCATTGGGTATTCTGTTTACTGTAAGTACCATGTCAAACAATTCTTAAAATAAATTAGCATTTAATAGCATACCCTTACCTCCCCATGGTGTCTAGAGACTTCAGAATTGATAGTACATAAAAGAATCTGGATGAGTTTATCAACCGCTAGCTTTGTGCCTGCATTATCATCGTTAGTAACGTTACTATCAGACCCGGTGCCATTGCCTGGCCAGTTGATTTCTCATTGAACTTCACCTTAACTCCCTGAAGATAAATCTTCATCTAATCAGCCTCTTCTGTCTCTGGGCAAAGCGCAGAAGGATCAGACAAACACTTCTTAGTGGAGAATAGTTATCCATGTAAAAGCTGCCAGAGGATTTTGGAGTAACTCAGAATCTCATCAGCTTTGAAGCAGCCTGAAAAGCAGTTTTCTAGAGAAAAAAATTCTTTCAATATCCTTATTAGAAGAAATATGGTCACCCTTTGCAATAGTATGAACCATACTGACTAGAGCCTGTCACTAAGACAAAGTAAAACACACAGTAGAGCAGGTCCTGGTTTGAGTGAATCAATGGCAAAAGCTCTTGTCAACTTTGTTAATACCAAAGACCTTTTAAAATCCACTTTGTGCTTTTCAGACAGCTGCTTTGGCCTCATCGCTGTGTTGCTTATCACTTCTAAAATTAATGAAAGGAAGAATCAACACCACTGAGGACATTGATTAAATTTGTCCATAAATATTTGGGGCAAATGTGTGATTAAAAATACACGTTAATATGTTTTTAAGGCTGTTAATATTCTCCGTACTCGTTATAAAAGGAGTAGATCCTTCTTTCTTACGCAGCTGAATCCTATCTGTCCAGCCACTGCACAGAATTAGCAGAACTGAAGCATCGTGTTATTATTACAAGCATCTTACTATTTTTCTTTGTATTCTGATAATTTGTTTGTAATAAGGAAACTAGACACAACAGGATGTTACTTGATATTTGTCTTTAAATCATTATAGGCTTAGAATCATAGAATCATAGAATCATA
>KL285886.1:8081-23051 GCA_000699545.1 Podiceps cristatus
TTTACTGAAAGCATAGCAGAGCTTAAGGTCCATTTCTTGCTCTATAGGCACAGTGATGTCTCCCCACAGACAAATCGGGACACTGATGCCTGAGAAATACAAAGAGTTAAATTAGTCCTCCTGGAACTTAAATCTGCAGTGCCCTGTGCATCTAAACTGAGATGCAGCCATTGCGGATTCATCAGCCCTGAAACTTGAAACTGTTTCAGTCTCATTTCGAATTGTTGCACAAGTCAGAAGCTACAGAATTTCTCCAGTTCAGTCATAACATGCTGTGAGACTTCTAGATGTTAAATCTCTTCCCTTTCTCTTATCTAGAACACATCAGAGTAGCAGATAACTTCCACCATAGATGTTCAGATTTATTAGAGCTGATGGTTTAAACTTGTCTTGCAGATTCGTGGTTTTCCCACAATTAAAATCTTCCAGAAAGGAGAAGAGCCTGTTGATTACGATGGTGGCAGAACTAGATCTGATATCATCGCTCGTGCTCTGGATCTGTTTTCTGATAATGCCCCACCACCTGAGCTCCTGGAGGTACCTCTACATCATTTTCTCAAATTGCTTTTCCATTGTACCCTTTGCAGCGTTTCTTACAGGACTATATTAACTGTAAATAAAACAGCTTAAGTGTGCTGCTTGCACACTGTTTTGCAGCAGAATGTCAAGGATGACAAGTCTGATGATTCTGCTTTCTCTTATTTAATTTTTACTGTGAATTTATTGTTGACTGAAAGACTCAGAATTGAAGGCACTGACAGGATGGTACAAGAGTGTCTGAATCGTCTCTTGAGGGACCAGTGGAAAGGTTGGGTTCTGTGCCCAGTCTTTTTTCTTACAAGAATGCAGAGTTTTGTCATTTGTAAGCCATGAGTTAGTCATCATGCAACTTCTAATCTTGCTTGTTGTCCAAAAACCTCTGGGAGAAGTGACATCTTACTGTGCTTTCTGTAAGCCTTATTTGGTATTGCTTACTTTCCTGTTACTGCAAGTCTTAAGGGAAGACTTTGAGCTCTTTGTAACTAGTCTTGTGTTGGGAGACCAGTGAAGTAGGAGAGGCTTGTAAGCTTTTGTGTCACATTGTTTCAGTGCTTACTGCCTGGTAGGATGGAGTTGGTAGGCTGTTGGAGGGAAGTGCAGGCACAGCTGCGTAACCAAGTCTTACTGACTCTCTGCCTCTTTCTTCTAGGTAATTAATGAAGATGTTCTGAAGAGTACCTGTGATGCTCATCAGCTCTGCATCATTTCTGTCCTACCTCATATTCTTGACACAGGTAGACATACAAGCAAGCAGACTTGTGTATGAATTTGTCACTTAGAGCATGTAGTTGTGGTTTTCTAACTTGTCCAGTTCTGTCTGACAGGAGCTTCAGGGAGGAATTCTTACCTGGATGTCATGTTAAAAATGGCTGAAAAATACAAAAAGAAAATGTGGGGGTAAGTGTCATTGTAGACTGGTTGTCTTGGAAAAGATGTGAGCATTTTTAGAGGTAATGGTACAGAATTTGTACGATAGTGATTTGTATGCAGGTAAGAGTTGTTCCTTGTTCAGGATAGTATGTCTTGGTATTTCACTAGCTGTACAGTGGAAGGGGATGCTGTGGCTTTCAAATAGACTGTGTTTTTTTCTTTTCATCCACCTCAAATCCTGTGTTTACAAGTGATATCTAAGCATTACTGAGATCAGGTTAAGCATCCTTTACTCCTGTCCCAAACGCTAAAATATTTTAGAGCAGTATTTACCTAGTTTCTTCTAGTCTTTTGCTGGTGGATGAGTCTCTCAGTATGAGTGTTGAATTCTCACCAAAAAAAAACCCCAAAACCAAAACAAACCCCCACAAAAACAAACCCCCACAAAAAACCCCACCAACCCCCCCCAAAAAAAAACTCAGCAACCTAAACAAGTAAATTGCAGTTTAGTAACAAATTTCATGCTCTTAAAGAAGCAGGCCAGCGGGCTTTGCCTCTTCTCCTCTCAAGTGGAGGTTAGGATCTCTCTCTGGGAAGTGAGAGTTGTTCTGACACACTTTGAAAAGGGGCAACGGCATGAAAGCCTGAGGGGAAATGCTGAGATTGGCTGATTTTGAAGGTTCCTCGGGGGACTTGCTAATCATTAGAGGAACTGAGACCTGACCAGTGAGGAACTAATACTGGGTGAAATAGTGGTTTGCAGTCTTTGGCCAGAAATCCTCCACAGTGGGATTTGGGCAGTACTTTGTCATGTTTATCTGTGGTTTGAGCCATTTTAAACCTTGTGTAATATAGGCTGAAGTGCAGGAATTGGTTCAGATTGGTAACATAGTTCTTTTCCTGGACTTTTCCTGGCTGTTTTTCTGATCCAGCTTTCAGCAGCTGTGAGCATGGAGCTGGCCTAGAGGTGCTGTTCAGGAGGGGCTTTCTTCTTCTGAGACTGGGACCCTGCTGTTCCCCACTGACTTCAGTAACAGTTGACGCTCTCGAGGGCAGTTCAGAGCCCAGCTTGAACTCTGCAGAGTTGCAGGATATGTGTGACTTCAGAATGATTGTGGTGCCTATCATAACTGTTCATTTTCTGTTTTGCCTTTTCCTCAAGGTGGCTGTGGACAGAAGCAGGTGCTCAGTCAGATCTGGAGAGCTCTTTGGGGATTGGAGGCTTTGGGTACCCAGCAATGGCAGCTGTTAATGCTCGGAAGATGAAATTTGCCCTTCTGAAAGGGTCATTCAGTGAGCAAGGGATTAATGAGTTTCTCAGGTATGAACTCTAAGTGACTTAAATCTTTCTGTAACTGGGGCTGTGACTCTTCAGACCAAAATCAGACTCTGATCAGACAGGGCTCGCACAGTTAAGAGAATTAAGATGATGAGCATTCAGTGGAGTAAGGGAATGATTTCAGTGGGGGCTGCAACTAATAAAGCAGTCTCTACCTTTTTGTCGTGGACAGAATTAAGAAGTTGGCCATTTAGGTGTAAGTGGTAGCTTAGCACAACTTTTGGAAACAGTTTAAAACCAGAAGTGAGCTTTCATCTGAAAAATCCTGGTTCTCTGGTAACCCAAGAAATTAATAGGATTTGGTAGGCAATACTACTTAATTCACATGGTGCCTTTTGATTAGTAATCGGTAAGTTCACAGTTTGGAAATGGGTGCTGTTGAGGTTCTTGAGGTTCTGCATGCTGCTGTTCACCTTTCTGATTTGGTCCAGTCCTGTCTTTACCCTCCCTTTCCCCATTCCTCTGGCATCTGATAAACTAATTGGGGGAGCTGAAGCAATCCATTCAAAAAGTCAACAGCTTTCCTCAGCTCAGGCTCCCAAAACTGCCTCTTGTGTGGTTGAGCAAGAGCCAGTGCTGAGAAGACTTGAAGGGGGAAATGGGGTGGAGGACAGGAGGCGGCAGCAGCAGCACTGAAACAGAGCAGCTAAACTTAAACTGTTGGTTAAGCATGGTCAAAGTGAAATGGCAACTCTGCTTCTGGGTAAAACACCAGCTGCCATAAGATGAGTAAGAACCTCTGAGAGTCTTGTATTAGCAGTGTTATTTCCATGTCCTTACTTGAATGGCAGAGAATGCAGAGTACAGTCAGAGAATGGCAGAGTACAGTCAGAATTGCAAAAGCAAGTATCACAGACTCTCCCTGCCTTGCCATAAGAAGCACATTAATTGAACTCTGTGCCTGCTGGATTAATAGGAGCGGCGCTATATTCTCTTACCTGTGTAGGTGATCAGACTTTCTTCTCAATGCTGAAAAGGGAAGGTTCCCACAACATCAAGTAAAATTTAGGATTTGGCTGCAAGAAGAGTAATACCAGACAGTCCATATTAATGCATGTGAGAGAAAGGTCTGCCTTGCTCAGACATGGCAGTCTCTTAGTCTATAAAATCCACGTTAGCGAAGCCTCTCCTGGTGAGGGTCGATGTTGCTTCCATAATCAATTTAACAGTTTATATTGCATTAGATAATTGGTTTGGTGTTGTCTTACTACAGAGTGATACTTGCTGGAATAACCTCTTCCTCAATGCTTCAGCTCAGCTGTGCTGCCTAGAGAAAGCAGTACCGTCACAGCTGGTGTAGCTGGCTCTTAACTCGGCTTGCTGCATGCAGCTTCTGTAATCTAATAGGCAGTCTCAACAGTCTTGAGCAAAAGTAAGGAAATCAGCACTGAGAAAAGCATAAAAATTGTAGACTCCACCTAGGGAGGAATGCTTACTCAGTCTTACTTGCCTCTGAAAGAATGCAAAGGGATTAGCTCTTCAGGACGTTCCTGTTAGGCTTTTTGATCAAGCCTAATGGGGTGTCTCAAAATGGAAGCTGGCTACTCTGTACCCACTGTAACCCCTGGAGGCTTAGGGTCCACCAAAAAAAAGGTCACAAGGGTTTCAAGTAACAGTTGCAGGTGACTTCCAGAATTAGAACTACAGACTCAGCTTGGAGTTGCCCCCAGTGACACCCAACATGTTAAAGGGGCTGTGTCCTTCACCAGTGTTACAAGGGGCACCTGCTGAAACACCGAACAGTGTAGCTCACGTAGTTTGTCTCTTTGGATCCAGTTGCAAATTTGCAATGCTGCTTTAAGGGCTCTTCATTTTCTGCTTCTCATTTGGAAAAGCTTTTTGCTTCCTGGCAGTTTAGATCTGCTTCAAGAGATGCAAGCAGATTTTAAAGTTCACTTCCCTTTACCTGAAGCAGGCAGTGTTCCAGGTAGATGGAGACTGGAGAAGTCTGAAATTTAACTTTTACTTTTTTTCAGGGAACTATCTGTTGGTCGTGGCTCTACAGCACCAGTGGGTGGTGGAGCTTTCCCTAAAATCCATTCAGTTGAACCTTGGGATGGCAAAGATGGTGAGGTAAGAGATGCTCCATCTCTAAATGGATGTTCAGTCCATCTCTAAATGGATGTTCAGTGCTAGGTTCCTGTTAGCGGCTAGGATGTAATCTGAAAGCTGAATCCCTTGAGGCGGAAACCTGTTATTAGCCATGCTGAGCAGGGGAGGTGGTAGTGTGTGCGTTCAGGACCTGAACGTTTGTGGAGACTTTGGTTCTGCAATACGCTGACCTTACTGTCAAAGGTAAAGCCCGTGTAATAACAGTGATTAAGTACGTCCTTAAGGTTCAACATTGCTGTAAAAAACAAAGTTACTACAATCCTGTGATCTACTTCAGATGGAATTCAAATATAGAATACGATAGTTTTGTTACATAGTTTATCTGTATTTGCCTTTATCTGGAGTATTTTTATTAGTAGAAAACAACCTTCTAGTCTAAACTCTGATCACTTGTCCTGTGCTTAATACACTTAATCTTTTCATGAATGAAAGAGATGACAGGTGGGAGCTTTACGCTCAGGATGAAGTAAGCATCTTTCAAAGTCAGTGATACCCCAGTGTTAGGGGCTTCTAAGCATGTGCTCAAAACCTTCCCTTTTCACAGCTTCCGGTTGAAGACGATATTGATCTCAGTGATGTGGATCTGGATGACTGGGATAAAGATGAGCTGTGAGATCTTCAGGAAACTTCTTTTCTTGGGAGAGTTTGCGCAGCAGTTTGCAACCTGGTTCACAATCAGATGGATATTCCAGTGGCCTTTTTATGGAGAAATAGCACATGACACGCTGTGCTATTTGATGCACTGCAGCAGTGAACTGTACACATCTCAAGAAACATTGCAGAAATTCTATGAATTGTCATAACCAGTAAACTTGATTGTATTCTGTGTAACAAATATTTTGAGGACAACATGGATATTTCTTTGGAACATCTTGATCTTTATTTTGTGGATAGCGTGTTGTTTGAGTGTTACTGGAGGCTGTTAGTGTAACCAATTTTAAATGTGATTTATTTTTTTTTTTTCATAGAGGTGGAACCTGGTCAGCTTCTGTTTCAATTAAAGAATAAAACAAAATATTTTTGACACACAGTGTTAGTCTTGTATAGAGTAACAAAGATGCACATGATAAAATCTATCCCACTTTGTATGACTCTTGAAAAATGGACTGTAGAACAGAGAGGCTGGTGTGGAGGGAAGTCCTAAACCACCCCCTTGCTGTGAATGACCCTGACAGTTTGGCCTAAAGCCTGATTAGATGGACAATCTTGGTTTAAATGCTCTTTAGTCTTCCTTTTCTTGTTCCTTCTCAGGGGCTTTCACTTTCTTTGTGCCAGACTTTGCAAGATCATGAATAGGATGGAAGTGGGCTTGCTGCTGCAATGGGAGACACTGGGAGCTGGTCCTCTTTTCCCCGGGTTTAGCAGAGAAGCTAATCCCCGTTTTAAGGCATGAGGATGTCCAGGTGCTAACAGAAAAACACCATGGTGCTGTCTCCAGCAAATGGGATAACATTTCTTCACTTCCCATCTGGCATTGTTTTGATCTGAAATTCCTATTTCCTTGGAAGGGGAATCAGGACTGGGAATGGTTACTGCTGCCTTTTTAATAAAAATACTGTTATATTTTTGTTATTTTCTATCTCTGGTGTGTCAGTGTCTAGTGAAGTGACCCTCATGTGATCAGCTTGTTTACAAGTAAGGGATGAAAGAACTGAAAGCAGCCCCTCTTTTCAAGGAAATAACTTAATCTGGATATTTATCATCTAGTGTCTGCAAGAGATGGCCCATACCTCGTCCCAATGAAAGGCCGTGTAAGAACCGCTGGGAGCCAGCAGTAATGCAACTGCTGAGCTGGGGCAGGATCTGTGCTCCAGCTCCAAGTCAGCCCAGCAGATGAGATCTAGTGGGCCTGTTCTAACTGAAACATCTTGGCAAAAACTAAACTTTTAAGTACTTGGGACAAGAAGTCATACTACATGAAGTTCCACAGGATCTTTCTTCTTAAGCTGCTGCTTTTTTTTTTTTTTTTCTTTTTAAATTGAAAACACTTTGGGTTTTGCTCTGATGCTTTCTGCTTTCTCAGTTTGGTGAGGTTTTTTGTTTGCTTTGTTAGAAAAACAGGAAGGTGCGCACCTAGTATATCCATTAGCCACTACAAATTGTTTTATTTCAAGTCCAATAGCTACTCCAACTTTGTAACTTACAAAAAAATAAATACTACCATAGTACCTCCTGCCTCTGAAATATGTTTCTGTAAAACTATGAACAAGAGATTTATATTGAAGTCACTGTAAAAATCACTGGAAGTGGTAGGAAGATCTTACGCAATTATCCTGCTACAGCATCTGCATTTTAATTTGACTTTCGGCAGCTAAAGCTTATTTTACTGTAACATTAGGGTCTTGAAAAATAATAGATGAAGCTTGAGCTATTTTTCTTTAACTGCAGTCAAGAAGACTGAGGTCAATCTTGAAATAGACATAAGGATAGTATTCTTGATTACTCAGTTGTAAACCAGGGATGTCCATGCCAGGCTGCAAAAGGAAACAACATGACTTTAGTACCGGTAAATGAACTATTGCACGGTTCCAAACTACAGGGGGTTGCTTTTGTGCTCCTTTTCCACAGGTGGAATGGAGTTTTGTATCTGCTGTGCTTAAGGTAGGGAATTCACCTCGGAGAATCTGGTCTTTACTCGGTGTTTTCAGGCTGCCTAATGCACTCAGCATTGAGAATTCACGCTTGGTTGTTGCAAGCTTATGAACACGTATTTTTTGTGTGCTTCAGTTCTAGAGCAACTACTTTCTTTCTCCTCCCTTCACGCACTGGGAATCTTATGCTTGCTAGTTTTAGACTGGTTTAATGCCTGTTGGTTTATTCTCAATCGTTTGTGCACTCAATATACAGGGAGGGAGAAAGCAAGTACTGCTGCTTGCTGAAGTCCAAGGTTGAGGTATTTAGCCAATGACAGCCTTTTACAGGGGAGGGAGCTGTTGCAGTCCTAGTGTTTAGTTGTGAATTCATTTTTTCTTGCTTGTGTTGATCTGAATGTTTACAGGAGACTTGAAGCTTTTTATCTAGAGGAAGTGACGTAATCGAGCAGACCTGTTTCAGTTCAGTAGCTGTAAATGTCAGATGCTTCAACAGAAAATGTAAGCAATCTGTACGCATGGCCATCATTGTCTAAGCCTGCCTGTTGCTCTAATCCAGGCTGTAACCAGCAGGGACCAGAGCTGCTTCCAGAGCTCCTAGCATTGCAAGACAGGAGGAGATGTGCAAGACATGCTCTAGCCCCTGGACAGTGAAAGACAACCTACAGTGTGCGCGCTTGCAGTCCAAATACGTAACATACATCCATTATACTTGCTGCTGCAACTTCATCCAGGTGTTTGAAGACCACGTTTAGGATGTCTCTCAGGCGTTTTACAGACTTCCTATTTGGCTGCAGCAGCATCACTTGGAAATTCACTGGGAGGCCGTACCTTGAAACACATCAACAAATGGGATCACCTCCTGGGAGGGGGCACACCTTTCCCCTCCTGCCCTTCTCCCTCTTCAGTCTGCCAGCTGGTTGTGTGCTGCAGTGCGCGACCTGGCTGGGGCTGTGCTGCCTCCCTACCTGAAAGCATTTTCTCTTTGAGGCTGAAAGTCAACTAAACAGGGGCTTTCTGTTTTCCACTTCCCCGTAAGTGCCTGCAAAGAGCTGTTTTTCATCAACTTGGTACGTCACCTTTTTTGTGGTCATCTGTATTGCCTCCTGTGAGCTTCTGGAGCGTGGTGTGAAAGGACCCGTGAAGGAACTGCCCCAGGAAGAGCGCTGTACATTTTGACTTCTGCAGGAATCTCTGCAGGCACTGCATGTTTACCCACTCACCTCAGGACAGATTCGACAAAAACTCTCAAGGCTTTCACGTGAATCCAAGCCACAAATGCTTCACTGAAGTTCACTTTCAGCCAGCGCAGTAACGGGCCCTACAGAACAGACACAACACTACTGTGATCCCCTCGCTGTGTGATGCAGCTCCATACCTGATGTCGCTGAGGCCATCATGGGCTGCGGAGGTAATTCTCAGGCAGCCTGTTAGTGACTCCCAGTTTATCAGAAACTGGAGTCACATTGGGCAAATTGTGTTATCTATCCTGTGCCTCAGTTTTCTGGGCCAGATGGAGCTCACAGGAGTCTGTTGGAACCACAAAGCCACTTCTGAGTGAGAGGTGCTTAGGCACGCAGGTAGCAAAGGCTGTCATCGTGCGGGCCATCAACTTGATGTGCTACTTACATATTGTTGTTTCTTATCGGAAGCTAATTTCATCAGCTCTTCCTTTTCACATCTCAGTTCCTTCTCATCAAAATAAAATTCTCGAACCATGAACCTACAATTGAATGACATTTGCTCTCACAAGCCATAGTCCAAGCAATACGCGCACTCATTTCTTTTGTCTCTGAAGAAGCAGGTACGGGCTGTTTCAAAGTTGCCAACCATTTAACCAGTTAAAGTATGCGGAGGGTGGGAGTTGAAGTCACCCCCCGGAAGCAAGCTTCCTGCTGTCAGCAGCATGGGAGCGGGAAGGACAACTCCAGGATCTGTAGTCTGGTGCTTAAATAGGATGCGCTGCCGCAACTCCTTCCCACCCTGCCATCTCAGTGGCTTTTCGGCCAGCAGCAGCCCAAGCAGTAGAGAAGTCCAAACACCCAGTGATGGATTCAGCTGTACTGTGCACACAAGAAGCTTCACCTTACCCTCACCATCAGTTTGCTAGCCTGCCCTGCCTAGCGACCAGTGCTTCTTACCTGTTCTCCCTGGCTTTAGCCTTGAAGTCATCCATCACTTTCCTAAATAGGGTCACGGTGAAGAGTCCTCCCTCTGCGTCCTCAGCAATCATTCTGTGGGAGGGAAATTCACTGCTGTGACATGGCAAATTCCTCATGCTTTCTTTACCTTCCTCTTTTGCAGGTCTTTTTCGTTTATGATACTGAACAACACCCTGCTTTTCAAGACCTGCTGTGACTGAAATAGGGAACAAGGACTTCAGTAGCACCAGCCACCCTGTCTCCAATGTAAAACTCCCATGAGCTGAGTTTCTGAACCCATTATAGCACACATATATTCTGCCTGCCTGATTTCTCTGTATTTCCCGGTAACATTCCCCCACTTTCCGTGCACTTGTGTTTTTGAGACAGGCAGTAGCACACAGCTTGCTTCTTTCTCTCTGCTTTCTGCTTCTTCCATTTCAGATAACAGCACTGTCACCTCTTCTGCCCTGGATTGGTCTGTAACAGCTGAGCAGTGGATTATTTAATTCCTAGGAAGGATTTTTTACTCCAGGTGAAAAGACAAATTAATATGTCATTTGCTAATGCCAATGACAGTACACTGAATTATCCTAATCTACAGCAGGAAGCAATCAAAGATGCAAAGATAGCATTTGATCTTTGTAAAAAATAGTATCCATAAAGTTGTATGTGATTGCATGTGTCTGCATTATGCCTGGATTACTATAACAAATTGTCTGTTTACGCAAAAAGCAAAGGTCTTTTGGTTGAAAGTAGAATGAGCTAGATTACTGGAAAAGGGAACAACAAGCTAATTGTAAAAAAAAAAAAAAAAAAAAAAAGTGATGACTTTTTTTTTCTTTCATCTGCACATCTACTTCAACAGAGTAATTTCTGATTTCAATTGAGAATGAATTGGGCAAATCTGTATGTTAAGATGGAGCCCATGCATTAGACAAGTGATTCCTTCCAGGATCCAGCAATTTGAGGGGCTGAAGTATGGCAGGGATCTCTGAAACAAACAGGGACCTTAATTTGGAATTTCACTTACTTGGTGGAGCGAGGCACTACCATATCAGAGAGGGATTCATAGGTCTTCTGCCACTGTATGTAGCTTGACCTTTGAGCAACACAAAGCACAGTAAATAAATACTATACTGGCGTGGTTTAACCCCAAATGGTAACCAAACCACGCAGCTGCTCGCTCACTCCCCACCTCCCTGATGGGGTGAGGAGGAGAATCAGAGAGAGAGAGCTCGTGGGTTGAGATAAAAACACTTTACCAGGACAGCAAAGGAAAAAAGAAAAATATATTAACTATTATAATAATGTACAAGTATAATAGAATATATAAAATGAATGATGCACAATTTCTCACCACCCGACGACCGATAAAGCCCGTCCCAGCAGCAGTCAGTGAGCAGGGATATTCCCCCGCAGCCATCCCAGAACAGCAAGTTCCAGAGAGAGCGTGAGGGAACCGACAGAAGAACGAACAGGCCCGAACGAAATAAAACAAAAATAAGGTAACAAGAAGGGAAAATGAACAGAAAGCGAACCGAACAAGGAACCAGAACCCCAGAGCAATGGCCGACACTCACTCACACCGGCCATGCTGTCTATGGCATGGAACACTCTCTCTGGCCAGTTTGGATCAACTGTTCTGGCTGTGCCCTCCCAAGTGTTTGCACCTGCACATCAGCAAAGCTTGGGAAACTGCAAAATGTCCTTGATTGTTTAGCATACAACAACAACAGCAGTGCGCTATCACCATTTTTCACGTACTAAATCCAAACCACAGTAGCTGCCAAAAACAGAACTAGCTCTGTCCTGGCTACTCTAAGCCATTAGCTTAATTAACTGTATTTATCAACACATTGGCTTTCTAGTGTATATGTCCCAGTTTCGGGGTTGGAGCACTGCATATGGGTTATGTGATTAAGGTACATTGGGCCTCTCCTGTCCTTTCCTCTCCTAGTCACCAGCTAGGGAGGTGTTTCCTTCAGTGCTGCACCCTCAGTCCTCACTTTGGGTCTAGGCATGAGGAAGGGCCTAGAGCAGGAAGCTGATGGTGGGAAGAAGGTGGCTTTTGGGACACCCCTCCACACTGCCCCACGGTGTCCCATGCTCCAGGAGCCTTGCACGAGCTGCCTCTGACCAGGGGTAGCAGTGGTACCCTGTGACGTGCAATCCCAGAGCTGGTCTGGTGCTGCACTGGACACCCGGCAAGTGCCAGCGCTGGGAGAAAGGGGTGGTAAGAGTTTGCAAAGCGAGATGTCTGTTTATAGGGGGAATCTGAAAGAATGTGCAGATAATTAACTCAACAAACTTACCTTAGATAGCTTTTTGTAACATGGTTTTCACAGACAGAAAAGTGATGGTACTGAATGTGTGTTGGGACAGGGCTACGAGAGGAAAAGTTTTGCATAGGCTTCTGAGAAGGACATTGCGTAACTTCACAACTGATGGTGATGGCAGTCATCCTACGTGCAGGCACTTAGGAATACGTGGCCAGCAGAGGCCTTGTGAGTTTGACAGGTCTAATTCCTTTATAAAAAAGTGGCTAAGTTCCAGTAAGAATCTGGTTTTATCTTTTTTTTTTTTTTTTTTTTAACTCGTACCAGAAGACTGTTTGAGAACCAACTCTGTAACCATTGAAAACCTACATCACAATTCTGTCCTGCTCCAAGTTCAGAGCAGCCTTTGTCTCTTTTTTTCAGTGCCAGCACCACCCTTGGCAGAAACTTTTCTCTTTTGTAAGAGCTCCACCCGTGCCCCAGCCCTGGCGCCGATGAGCTGCCCCAACCTGACCCAGTATTGCCTGGATCCGGTGCTTAGGCCTGAAACTCAATGCCACATGGAGCGTGTGTGCACACACTATTGCCTTACTTTGGCACAACGACGAGCAGTGTGATAAGATACTCGGAATTCAGAACAAAGTCTTCTTTATGCACAATGTCTGCTAGGGTCCGTGTCAGCAGATTTCCCCTATGGTGAAGAAGACAAAGAAAAAATAACATTAGCAGGAGCCCAGCAGCAGCACACTGGAGGTATTGTGCTGTGGGTATAGTTGCTAGTAGCATATACTGGGACAAAAGGTGGCCAGGAAGGAGGTGGCTAAAGGACACATTTGCGCCTCTAAAATGGCCATTTAGTTATTCTTACTGCAAATAAAAAGAAAAAAAAAAAAAAACAACAACTAATTTTAATGGCAGAATATTGGGGACTAGCACTAGGCTAATTTATACCCTTTCTCTATATAAAATTGTGAAGAGGGTCTAGTGGGACACCTCCTTCGAGGCCAAGCAGGACCATCAGGAAGGTTGGTGTGCTGCTGTGATGCCCTGGGACCCCCAACAAAAGAAGGACATGGAACTGTTGTAGCAGGTCCAGAGGAGGGCCACAAAGGTGATCCGAGGGCTGGAGCCCCTCTGCTATGGAGACAGGCTGAGAGAGTTGGGGCTGTTCAGCCTGGAGAAGAGAAGGCTCCAGGGACACCTTCCAGCCGCCTTCCAGTACCTGAAGGGGCCTACAGGAAAGCTGGAGAGGGGCTTTTGACAAGGGCATGTAGTGATAGGACAAGGGGTCATGGCTTTAAACTGAAGAGGAAGATTTACATTGGAAATAAGGAAGAAATTCTTCACTCTGCGGGTGTGAGGCCCTGGCACAGGTTGCCTAGAGCAGCTGTGGCTGCCCCATCCCTGGCAGTGTTCAAGGCCAGGCTGGACGGGGCCTTGAGCAGCCTGGTCTGGTGGGAGGTGTCCCTGCCCATGGCAGGGGGGTGGCACTGGGTGATCTTTAAGGTCCCTTCCAACCTAAACCATTCTGTGACTGTGAAATTACACCGTCCTGCTGCTGTTGCTTCTACAGTAAGGGTGAGAGGCTTGGGAAGCGCACAGCTGACGTCACTACCCTGCTCCCAGTCATTGCCGCACCTCGGGAGGCACCTGCTTTCTCAGGCTGCCCGTTGAGCTGCCTGCGTGGCCACGCGTCAGCTGCAGTGAGCAATGTTAGCGCGCACCTAAGCCACCAAAGCAACCCTGGCATACCTGGCCTCCACCCAGAGCCCACCTCCAGCTGAAGGACAGAGGGAGCAGCAGTCCCCTGCGCAGGTGGGATCCGCAGGAGCGGGTCTTTTCACAGTCTCAGCCCACTTGATCACATTAAGTCCCACTAGTGCTGCACACCCAGAAAGTGTAGATGGCTGGGGCTGGCCGGGCACGGCTGGGAGGCACTAGGGGTGGAAGGGAAGAGAGCAGCTGCCCTCCCTGTCACTGGGCAGGAGAGGAGAAGAACCAGTACTTTTAGGTTTGAGGTTCACTGTACCAGCTGAAACATTAATTAACTGGCCAGTAACACCTTATTAGGTGTTTGTTCAACCCAAGCTAGCTGGGCACTGGGGGACCCCAGAGATGCCAGCATTTAAAGGTGGATGGGACCGTGGGAGCAAGATAGGCCTGGACCACGAGGTCTCTGTTCTTCTTCCTTATCCCCTTGCTGGAGGCCCAGCACTGCTCACGTTCCCACACAGAGCTTCTGCCTCTCTCCGGGTGCTTAAAGCTGATGTGGAAGCTGGAGAGATGCTGCAGAAGTGGTCTGGGAATATGAATAGTGCTAAGAAAAAGGAAATGGGAGCTAATGTCCCCTTGTCCCTGCCGTCCACCATTATCCGCATGCACGTGGCCTGAGGCAAACACGTGGAACAGTGTCTGTGAGGAGCAGGAAGCACAGGCCAGTGGTGCTGGCTGGCGGTGGAGAGGCACAGACGCGGTAACTCAGCAGAGAGGGGAGATGTAACTGCCAGATGGCTCTGCTGACCCCCGCGGGCACTGCAGTCCCCATGTTGAGCTGCTCTCCATGAGGGCTACCATTTTTTTTGACAAAGTCATTCTGAACCACCACCTGGAAGTATTTTTTCTGTGGATTCTGTTTGGGTTCAGCGGAGTTGGTGCCAGGCATGTTCATTTTAGCTCTACATTCAGAAGAAAATTCCAGGCACCCTAGGGTTTGGTTTGAGCCCCTGCAAGTATCTTCCTTGGGTAAAGGCTAGTTTCTAGGCTGCCAGCCTGTCTGCTGTGCGAGGAATGCCAGGACCTGCGTTCTGTGCCCAGAGCAAGGAGCATGAGTAGAAAAGAGTGGCACGTATAAGCATGTGTTGGGCAAGAGCTTGCACAGGATCATCCAAGTTGCTCTAAATTCATTACTTACTGGAATTTATTATTCTCCACAGTGATACCCTGGAGAAAATTCAGATATCGGCACGGACATAAAGACCATAAGCAGTTGAAGAGAGGAGAGAGAACGTTTTGGAAGCCCTAACAGGGCATTACCTGGACTAACCAAATGAAACAAAAGAGAAATGTGAGTAAATGTAAATGCTGGTAAGGTAGGCACA
>KL285886.1:23063-34631 GCA_000699545.1 Podiceps cristatus
GCCTGGAATGCTGTAAAGTCGACTTTCTGAACAGCATTTGCAGACCTCCCATCGGAAACAGCTCTGTCTTGCAAAGGAATTCACCGGTTGACCCAGCTAATCTAATTTCTGACTCCCTGAACAGAACAACACAGGGCATTTGGCTTTGTCTCTTTCCCAACACTGACTGCTCATGCTGCCAATAAAATCCTATTAGGAACTGCAGCCTCCACAAGCTGATTTTGAGATGTGCTGATCACAGCAGTTCTCCCTGCCCCAGCTCTCGCTGGGTCTGTAGCTGCTCAGCATGTCCCAAAGCCAGAAAAGTTTGTTCCCACCAGAACACGCATGGTCCACCGCACAGCAATGGGTGCGAGCATGCACCGTCCTCGGTTCCCGATGCGAACAGGCACTTGCTGTACTTACACAGTTTTTTTCTCCAGGCTTTGCAAATTTCCTTTAATGTTGTTGTATGCAGCTGATCGGGTCTTTAGGTCTGTTTCTATCTGAGTCACTTGCTAAAACAAAGTAAAAAAAGTGAGTCAACTCAATGCTTGAGGTGGTCTCCTCACCCACCTCTTGCACCTTAACGCAAGGACGCAGCTGTCAGCCCCTCCTCAAACTGCCTGACTGGGGCCAAGAGGGAGCCGGTGTCCCAGCTCCCCTGTGGCAAAGACCCCTGCAGAAAGTAGGAGCCAGTTAGCTGTGGCTGGGTGAGTTATAGCTGTACCTAAGGAGCACGGTTTCATTTGTTATCTATACTGAACAACACATCACACCTTCCTGAATGGACTAACAGTGTAAATAATTCATCCAGCCTGAAATGTGTTTGATTTTATGTCAGGCCAACAGTTTCACTAAAGAACTCCAAAATGGTGAATAACATGGCTGTATATAAAAACAAGAAGATATTATAATGAAGGAGACTAAAGTGCAGAAAGCATGCCAATGTACTCTAATAAATCTGGCAAAATACCGTATACTTACAGACCAGATAGGTTTAAATATATGTATCATCATTACAGCAGAAATTAAAATATCAGCTGCTTCAGTACAAAGTGTGTGCTTCTGAGCCTGTTCCTGCCCAAACCAAAGGCAAAGTTCTCACAGACTGCTGTAAGAGTAGGGACCAAAAACTGCCAAAAGACATGCTTCCCCATGCTGACATTTTCTGAAAATCTAGAGTACAATTTACCTTTGCTAATGCTTCTGATATATTCTTCAGCGGCTGCTTTATGGGATATTTGGCCATGTCCCACTCAAACCGTGTCAGGTAGCTAATTAGGTCAACTGAAAATGCAAAGAGATGCATTAAAGCAGACAGCTTACCAGATGGCAGGTCAAAGTTTGGCTAATAGTCCCCAGCTACAGCCCTGGCATAACTTTGATTAACAAAGTGAATGGGAGTGAACCAGCAGCCCATCCTCATAGAAATTTGATCTAGATCAAATCCACACAGATCATATGCCCAGTCTAATCATCTTTCTAAACATCCCCAAACTTAGAAGTTGAACAAGAAATCTTTTCTGCATTACACCTAACAGTATAGAACAAGCATTACTGTAAAATTAGCTGTATCAGCAGGACACAGCAATGTGCAGTCATTCTTCTTCACAGCAGAAACAGCTTCACGTGACTTCAATCTTGATTACTGCAATGTGCCTGAATTTAATCCTGGCAAGATCTATCAGAAAAACACTGGCCCAGAAACAGCAGTAATACTCAGGGCTGTTGAGAGTTTGATCAAAGATACTAAGAGCGTAGCTGATGTTATTCTCTGTGCTTCTTTCAAGTGCTTACTAGAAATCAAATCAATCCAGGTGCGATGGGGAATTTCTCATTGACTTCGTACACAGAGCTCCTCATCTCACACAAGGCCATACAGTGTTTCCCTAAATGGACAAATCCAGTCACAGCATCCAGTGACAGAAATTCCCAGCAAGGCCCTGTGCATGCAGCCCCCCAAAACAAGGCACCCTTGGACCACAGGGAGCCAGGTTTCTTTCCAGAATAGAGGGGAGGTGGCACATAGCACCCAGCTCCTAGGACAGGATCATGCTGTTTCACTTTGCTTGAAGACCAAGGCTCCTTAACATCCAAAACCACTTAACACTTACACTTAACACAACACTTGGTACCTTATTGTACCAAATAATTCTCCTCTAGCAGTTCATGAACTCAGACAGCTCTTCGCCTAAGCTGAGCCCTGAGAGCCTTTAGGGTGCCAAACACACCCCTACATGCTGTTCTTGGGCAACTTCATGGGACGGCATCAGCTCACAACAAGCAGAGAGGCTGGGCCTGTCCGACTGCAGGCTAGGGAGGCTCGAGAAAGGCAGCAGGCAGGGTCTCAATGCCAGACAAAGAAGGCAGAGGCAGTATCACCCGCAGGGCGGGCTTTCTTCCAGGCCAGGAGAGAATCCTGGAAGTTGCCTGGGGGAGATGGGGAGCAAAAGAAGCTCAAGGTGCCAAGTAAGAAGAGGGGCATGCTGAGGCCGTACAGTGTTCTTCGCTGCTTGTCCAAAGAGTTAATTCAGTCCCACAGCAAGGTTTGAGCACAATTTCTTGTGGGCTGCACTTCCAGGTGTGGGGAAAACTTTATGAACCGAGATGCATGAGAAGAAATGTGAAAAGTTGTACAATTGCCACACTCCCAGGCTGAGGGTACTGCCCTGTCCCATGTGATACTGAATACCCCTGGCAGGAGAGCGCTATCCTTTCCATGGGCTTCTCTCACCCCACAGCAGAGTCACTTTACCCTATTAGATTTCCAAAGCATGGAAAGTCTTATGTTAGGAGGCTTCTTAGCAAAGGATAGACTACCTTGGAGGCAGAGCGCGCTGGCTTGACAGTGTTCTCCCCCTTTCTAAAACCACAGCAGTTTAAACCTCCCACCCATCCAATGCACTGGAGTTATGAGGCAAAGATCCAACCCTTCCTGCTAAGTTCTGACCAGGAATCAGCAAATTCTCCTGCACGGGGAGGGTGTGGGAAGGGGGCAAAACTGCAGAGTCAGGGAGAGTTATCATGCAGCTCCTGCCCGTGCCGTTCTCCAGCAGTTGTTGCTCATGGTCTAGCGGGGGGGGGGGCAGGTAGGGAGGTCAAAAATACTTGAGAAATAAAATTCATGGAGCAGTTTCAGCACAGGGTATGCGACACAAGGATTTCATCCTGCTGCCTCTCTTCCAAGCTTTCTTGCTTAGGCTTTGATAAATTCAATGGGAAGGAAACCTGCAAAGGGCACAGTATTACTGGGCTGTGCAGAGGAACAGCGTATTCACAGGCTCTTTAAAGGCAGGCACTGACCTATATATAGCTGAGGAGATATGAAAGTTCCCTGAAGACCTACACAAGCCCTTTCTGTCCTCCCATTCCTTGAATCTCAGCAGAATTCAAATATTAGGCAGTTAAGCACAGCACGAGTTCTCAGCCCCTTTACAAGTTCACCCCTGAGCAGGGCTCTGGCACCGGTGCAGTTTAGTTAAGCAGCCTGATCCTGGGGATGGCACCAACTACTGTGAACTCATTAGCAGAACTGAGCTTAAAATGCCAGGCAGCCCAAGCACCCTGATGCTCCTGGAACGGCACCCCTGTTTATGGAACCTGTCAAGTCACTTCTGAAAGCTTTCATGTAGCTGCCCATCCAGGAGAGATGTCTTCTACCTACCCCAATGCACTCACAGCTGCCCGGGAGTCCCCAGCCTGAACCTCTCGTAACTCTGATTTACTCACCCAGCTCTAAGAGGCAACGTTAAATACTTTCCCTTCAAAACAATTCTTCAAAATCATTATGCTTATCATTTTGCTTTGTTTTGAGCTCATTATAAAGAATGGAGTTATTCCACCACTTACCACATTTTAAAATTCATTTGGGTTTAATGTTACTATAAATGGAAGGGAATTTGATCTGAATCTTTGAAGAAAAGCTTTACTTACATTTCCCATTTTTTATTCTGTTGTAAGCAAGAAAGCACTCCCTGCTGTTGTGATATACTAAAATTCCCTTTATTACACAAACATGTTTTTCTTCTATAAGAGAGACATCTCCACATGGTTGCTTCCAGCTGTTGCTCCCTGGAAAGCAGTGTGTGTGTCCACTTAACTAAAAGTGCTGTATTTTCTGGTAGTTTGTATTTTTCTTTACACAAATCTAACCAGACAATTGTTAGACACACAGCCACCATTTCCATCAGGCAATGGACCAAACTGCTGTCAGGAATATACACAACTGAGCTCAAATCAGAAAACTTGTATAGTGTAACTTAAAACAAAATTTGAGTTGGGATGAAATAGTCTGAAACAGGACCATGCAGCCAGAAGTGATGTCTTCTAATTTTGTTTCTGATTTCACAACCTTGAGGAAGTCTTCAACTTTAGGGTCCTTTTGTGAACCAGAAAGGGAGGAGGATGAATTTGTACAGCAAAGTTGCTGCTGCTTATGAAGAATGACACTGGAATGTATTAGGGGAATCCTCTTATACTAAAGCTGACTCATTTTTTTAAGATGCAGTAATCTTGGAAAGGTTAATGTCTTAGGTTAATATGATTTGTTTGGACGACCAAATCCAGACAGAGGACAGAAATTAGTAACACATACAAGCAATTTCCACATCCTTCTATTACAACAAACACATGCAGAGCTGATAGGAAAGGAAAATGGTGTGAAAAGAGGAAACAAAGGAAATAAGTTAAACTTGTTGTTTCTCAAGTCATAGGGATATCGTGATCAAGCTACGAGGTTGTTACTTGAGAAATCCATTGTAACCTGATCACTGTATCTCTACAACCAGACCAAGACTTGTCTCTAGCACTAATACACACAAATGCATGCTTGTAACAACACCGCAATCATCAATCCTCAACATACTTTTTAGACATTTCATTTTATCCTTTAGCCCTGAAACATAATAAGTAGGATTACTATACTTGTCGAGTGGTTCTCTCATCAAAAAATCAGCCTTATTTCATGCAAGAAGGACATTTCTAAAAGAACTTCCTCCCCACCCGTTACTCATACAGATCCGAAGCAGGACATCACTGGCAGGCATGTCCTCCTAACGGCAGCAGCACCTGCACGTCCTGCCGGCCCCTGGCACGACCTTGTGAGTGCAGCCCCGGCTCCATGTTTTGGAGCTGTTGCTGCACGCATCCACCTGCGATGCCAGAAACCCACAGTTACGTGATCTAGCCCAGCACTGTAGGAGGGAAGGCAAATCACTAACAGATCACTGACAGATGTCATGCAGCCTTACAGAATGAGATTTAGCTGCCTGTAAGAGATCGAGCCCACACAGGGCACAGAAAGGTGCTACGCCATTTTAGAAGTGGAGAAGGACGTTTCATGCTTTCCTCTTCACTCCTCAGCTCTGGTGTTAGAAACTAGTTCAGTACTAGACACTGAACTCTCCTGGAAGCAAAGCTGGTGCTGGATAAAGCTCTTGCTAGCTTTGAGAAAAGGGGGAGCAGGCTAGATGTGTTCTTAACAAGTGTTGCTGATGGTTGTCCTTTCTGATGTGTGAGTGTTTCAATTCCACATGTTCATGTTCTGAAGCAAACACAAGCAGCATCAATGCACTAAAATATCCACATTCACAGTACCTACCTCCATTGGCCAGAAGATTTTCCTGGACTTTATCTTTTGAGTCCTCCATAACTTCTCCTATGTACTGGGCTATTTTCTTTATTATGCTTAGGTGTAACAAGAGAAGCTTTGTTAGTGAAGAAACAAAATTAATATAAAACAGTTGCCACATGATCTGATAAACATGGAGATTCCCAAACGAAACAATTCTGAAGCAAGGCAGATTAATTTGCAATTCAAATTATGATAAACAACCTATAGCATATTGCAGAACTAAATGCCTTCTTTCTAAATACACTGATCTCCACAAACACATGAGTAGTATCATCTCCCCAGTGTTTTAGACTTATGGAATATCAAGATTCAGACTTAGATACAGTTGTGATACTCATAGCAGAAACCAGAGGGCAAAACCCTTAAAACCCTAAAGGTGATACAGACAGCACTGGCTGAAAATCTGTTCCATGGGATGTTAAATAAACTCTCATGGCTTGCCGAGTCCCTACAAAGTACTTAGAGGAAAACAACAATGTTCTCTTGTTTGACAGGGAGAATTTCCTTCTTATTCCTCTTCTGGAGAGGACCCTTTCTCTCTTCTCTTTAGCATGGTGGACAAGACACTCCTTTAAGGTGTGAGAGAACTATATTCAAAGCCACCTTCTTCACGATTCAAAACAGTGGACTAAACAGAGTCCCTCCCAGAGAACATTGTCCCCACATAGTCACTTATTCTTTGCTTATTAAAAAAAAAAAAAAAAAGAGAGAAAAAAAAAAAAAAAAAGAAACAAATGGATTCATCAAGTTCCTCCAGCAATAGACTCCCCCGCCCCCTGCTTCTAGTCAAAGTACCTATCTCATACAGGACAGGTGCCTTTCTGGTTGTTCTAGTACCCTTCTGTACTCAGCAATATTCACAGAATTTGGCCTTCAGTTCCCCAGACATTCTAGGTTGTGGACATAATCCTTGTCACAGTGACATGGAGCAGAGCATGATGACAGGCAGCTTCTTCCTCTCTTGGAACAAGACAGAACTCCAGCCCAGTTGGTAAGAACAGTATAGCAGGAGGCTAAGGACATTATGGAGAAAGCAGCCAACAGGGAAGCGTATAAACCAGTAGCTTTCCCAAGGAGCCTGAGCTGCTTTCATTACTGTTGAGTGCAGCTGGGGCCTAACCTGATAGCTGGGAGACAGTTAGCTCTGGTCTCTCTCCATGGGTATAGATGGTGGGACAGGTATGTGCTCTCATGAACCCGAACAGCCCTAGCTGTCCAGGCAAACTGGGCTCCCTTCCAGCCCACACGCCCCAAGGTCCCTGCAGGCAGGCTATGGGCAGAATCTAGGTACACACCGGGCCAGAGAAATGCTCTCCAGTCCTGGCTTCATCTCTGTGCCTTGCCTTGCCTCCTGTGAAATGCAAGTGGGATTCACACATCCAATACATTCCCCATGCAAAGACAGAACATGCCCCCTGCATGCCACTGATGTTCGAGGCAAGCAAGAGGAATCAGACCCTTGGAGGAGCCCCACTGACTATAGTGATGTCCAATAAACAAGCAGCTTTCACATCCAACTTTTAAACCTCAGCCTTTAGATAATATGAATCCTACATTGAGCAAATATCATGCTCAGATGATGCATTATAAAAGGAGAGGGTTTTAGCTAAACTGCCTTGAGAAGTACTCATAAAAACCTCTAAAGAATGTAACTCCATTTAACCTATTATTATGGCTTGGAAGACACTCACCTTTTGCTTCTGAAATTCCTGCAATGTCACTACTTAAAAAAAAGAGGTCTAACACTCTTTAAATGATACTGTGTATTAAAGGGTGCTTCCAGCCAGGCCTCCAAGCAACCGCATGGAGCCGAAGCCCTGCAATCTGAGGCCACTTCAGAATACTCTGAGGACCGAGGACTCAGGAGAACCCCCGGGTAAGAGTGACCAAGGGGATCGCCAGCTTGAGAGACCTCCATGCAACCACACAGTGACATGGAAAAACACTCTGCCTCCCTGTGTAAATAAATAATAAAAGTCTGTGGAAACAATAGATCCTGCAAACTCTTGCCCCTTCTCTGCTGCCCTGGCAGGAGGCAGCGCTGACAGGTTTGGGCTGCCTGCCTTTACTGGCAGTTTTGTTTAACTAACAACAGTGCAGCAGGCAGCTGTTTCAGGGGAGCAGGAACATAAATGCTCAGGTCATCTGAACAGGCTTGTAACCCTCTAGATGCCATTTACTTCAACAAAGTGCGAGTGCTTGGCATTTTAACACTTCAGTCACAATTTAAAAAAAAAATTAACGCAAAATACTTTTGTACATCCTTGTGGGACTTGATCTGTTGATTATTCTCTGCTATTACTCTAATATTTTTTTAAAAAAAAATTTAACACATTTTTCTTATCTTTAAATCTCATTGATCCTTCTTGATTACCTGCTGGATAGGCAAACAGATAAATAGGAAGAGTCCTCACCTCAGTAGCTTATGGTGGAAGGGCCTTGCTGACCCTTTGCTCAAACCGCCTAGCATAGATGTAAACAGTTTATATCAGTGATTCTGTATGTGTTTGCAACTGACAGATAAAATCTATGAAGGTATCAAGGATATTTAGACAAGCAAACCCTTATCAGCCCTGTCTGGGGGAAAAAAGGCAAAAAGCCCCAGAGCTAATGCATGCCTCTGTGACCAGGACCACAGCTATAGGTGAGGTATGCTTCCAAAGAAAAAATAAACAGACAAACAAAAACCAACCAACAAACCGAAACAAACAAACCAAAAAAAAAAACCCAAAAAACCCAAAAACCCCTAATAAACACAAACAAAAAAATCCCAGCAGCTTGTAGTTACATTGCCTCAGTAACATTGTCTACTTTGTGTCACGAAGTATTTTACAACTTGGCATTTTCTCAGCTTGCTATACTTAGTATTCTTTGTACACCCAGGTCAGTTTGGCCCAAAAGGCAATCTGGGCAATGATCAGCAAGGAGATCATGTTGAGTCTTTGCATAAGTGGGTTAGATACGTTATGAATCAATATTCTGATTTTCAAGGAGTTTAAAAGCCTGAGAGGGAGGGCTCCGGATTTCATTCAGAACTTACTCCTTAGAACTCCTATATCTGGTTGAAAAGGGGTAGAAGGCTCAAGAGAAATATTCTGGGAAAATAAGATCAGGGAGGGCTTCTTATTCTCCAAATACCGTTTCAGTAATTTAAGTTTCTGGATGGGGTAGGATAATGTTCTTAAAAAAAAAAAAAAAAGAAAAGAAAAAGAAAAAAAAAAGAACCTTTTTATCAGTTTCCCTTTGAGAAAAAGCTTCTCTAGCACTGCCACTCAAACAGATTGCTGTGCAGACAAAACTATCACTGACTTAATTCACCCATATTTAAAGGAATGGTCCTGTCTTTGTGACAGCCCCATGGCAATGGCAACACGAGGGTTAAACAAAGCCTATCCACTTTCGTCCAGTTGCAGTCCGGGCTAAACTGAGTCAGAGCGAGGTGAACACAAAGACATGCCGTCCCATAAAAACAATGTCTGTTTCTGGTTCATAGGTAGTAAATAAGATCTATTTTACCTTTCAGCAAAGCTATCAAGTTTTCCCAACTCATCTGACAGACCAACAAGAGCATCCAGTGTCCCCACCTGTGCAAAAGATGAGAAGTAGGTGAAAGATGCACAAGTCTGCCTAAGGCTTCTGTCGGCAGAACTTGATTTACTTAGTGGAAAATAGTAGCAATTCCTTTACCCGAGATGAAGGGCATGAAAAGCCTTTTCCAATAAAGGAAAAAACACATGTGCAGTCTCAGGATTACACATCAGTGTCTTCCTTCCTGTTTTCATTCCCATATCATCAAGTAGCAAGGCCAGCATTTTACATGCTAAAATAGTGACTAGAAATGCACACAATAAACAAATCTGATGTACTGACAGAACCAAGGGCAGCAGCACTTATTCAAAAGGGGGTCTCTGTTTGTGTTCTTTGCTATTACCAAAGACTCAGCCTCTCACAAAGCCATTTCCTCCAAGACCAACATCTGCTTTTTGTATGACTCTCTGTCACAGTCATAATCTTATGTTTATGATATTGCAATATATTGCTGAACCTTTTTTTGTAATGTTGCCAGCTCAACATTATGAAGGGTCAAGCTGAAGCAGAAGAATCAAACTTTACATAGAGCACTTAGCAGAATATTAATGGACTGGTTGCATCTTCGGGTACCGCAAATGCTTTATTTCCTCTGACACTGGACTCATGCCAACACTGTCTGGGTAAGGCCCATTGATGGTAAAATCCAGCAATCGCAGGTGCCTGTGCAAAAAGCACTACTCCCAGTCCGAAACATTCATGTGAAAATTCAGTAGGTTATTACTTGAGAACAGCCCACACTCCCCTCTTACTGCCTCCTTATGTAATTGGGATAGCTCAAGTTATAACTGTTAACAATCTTTTGGGATTAAAGCCAGATCCTGGATGCACCAAGTGTAGCTTTGTTAAGTGATGGGTGATGGCAGCTCCCCAAGGAACCAAGTTCTACATCTGTGGTAGCTCCATTGACTTTAATGTAGCATATGTGGATTTTTCGTAGCCACAAGTGAGATAAAATTAAGGTGCAGATCTTATAAAATAAGGACTAAATAATGCAAAGATATAAAAAACCCCCATGGATCAATAGACTTCTTATTTGTATGGTGATATGAAGCTGCGTAATGTAGCTGAACATACACATCCATCCCTTTCCCAAGGAGAACAGTGCTGTAACGCACTGTGTTATTCTCTCTGTCTCACTGGTGTCTTAGTGGTATGCGTCGAGGTACTTAGCTACTCCCTTGGCATTAGCGATCCAAGATGTACAATGCTGTATGACTTTCATCACTGGGAGCAACTGGTACATTGAATGCAATAAATTAGTTATTTAACTGGTCATCTTCACTCCTTGTACATACATCCTTCCAATGTGAAGGTCAGCTTCAAGAACAATGACTTCTTTTCTCTCTGATCAACTTTCAGTTGACAGAACACAATTCATTCCCTTACTGCAATCTCCTTCTGCTCTCTGCATATTATCCCAAAAGATAAATCCCACATTTATCCCCAAAGTGTTTAGTGCTGCTGCTGTATCACCCATACCCACACCCTTCCCTTATTTACCTTTAAGTCTGGAATATGGAATTTGCTGTTGCTGGACAGGTTGGATTTAGACGTCACCGTGTTCATTCTCTCCCATGCCTGCAGATTTGTTTTATCTCCTGGGGCAGAAATTAGCCAGAACTCCGACATGATCTCGTATTTTCCCTTCGCTCCTGGTCACTGAGGAAACACAAAGCAGGTAAGAGGCTAAAAGAGCACAGCACAAAATGGGCTCTTCCCTAAGAACAGAAAAACTTAATGATTTTTTTTTTTTTTTCAGAAACACAAGGAGAGTGAGTCAGTCCTGTGTCTCAGGCTGAAATGGAACATGACCTCCAGAATGTCATGGAAAGAGTTCGGCCATTCCTCCTTTCTCGGGGTTGTCCCGTCCAGTTTCTGCATGAAGAAATGAAGCTTCCTCCTCCCCTTTTCCCTCCCAGCCTGTTCCAACCCCCTTGCACTCTAAGTCCAGCCTCCACTGGGGAGTTTGGGGACTTCACTGAACCGTCCAGATGTAATTACGGATTTGATATATATAATATTTGACAAATATTGTCTCTCAAATTTTTGGGCACTTGTAGGCAAAAGTGAAAGCAAGATGTAAAAAGACCCACGCTGAACACACAGGCTGCAAAAGATGCCCCTGGCAAGACAGACTATGGCTTTCCCCCGTGCTTTTGGATGGGAAGGAGCTGGAGGAAGGCCAGCCGCGGTGTACAGACACGGCGTCAGCGGAACAGCACAGCCGCAAAAAAACGAGAACCCACGGGGGGCAACTACACTGGTGCCCACCGCAGAGATGGGGCAGGACAGCGAGCAGCAGAAAGCGCCCGGAGATCTCCCGGGGGGCGGCAGGTCTCCCGAGCCTCCGGCCCGGCACGCCC
>JMFS01123241.1:0-26076 GCA_000699545.1 Podiceps cristatus
ATATATATATATTCCTTCACCTGCAGGTAAACAATTACTTTCACCTCTTTGTATTTTCAACAAGGCTGAAATTAATATCAGTAGTAATGGTCTCCTCAGGTCAGGTCTGCACAACATACTTCTGCTGACAACTATGTTGTGCAGCCGTGTGTGTCTCTAGACTGTAGCTGAATTAATCCTGTACGCTGGTCTTCTGCAGTGGCAGAACGAGACAGGAAAGAACTATGCCAGAGGCGTAGAGGGGCTGCACTGGCACGCTGCAAAGAACATAAAACACGTGCATGTTAGGATATCAAATGTCTATAGTTGTACTGTTTGCAGTGCAACTGACTCTTCAGTTTCTATAAGTTGTCGTTTTTTTTTTTTTTTGACTAAATTTTCAACCCATTTCTCCATGAATTAGAGAAGACCTCTGGACATCATCTCATCCAACTCACTGCTCAAACACCAACTTAGATCAGGTTTATTTCTGTCAGTTATTGCTTCTATAATTTAGAAGCACATAGCATTTCAACTTTAGAGCTATACAATTAATAGTAAAGCTAGTTATAGAGGGTTAGAAAACCAAACAAGCAGGTTTTTTGTAACTACAGGATGATGGGATTTGATGAAGACCAAGGAATAATTCCAAGACTTTGCGAAGATCTTTTCACTCGAATAGCACAAATGGACAAGCAACAGGTAGTATGCTTATGCTATTGACCCTACGTTGAATCATGAGGAAACTGATGCATTTCAGTATTTTGATACCTGTTTCATTTTTTTTTTTTGTTTTATACCTTAGTGCTGATGCATTTATTGTCTGTATTCTTTTGCTAATTCAAATCTTACTTCTACTAGTAGCTCTGATTAGCAGGGTACCTGAAATAGTCAAAATCAAAATTCTTGTGCTTCCTTCATGACAATAACTTAAAAAAGAAAGATGGGCATGATATTTTTGTGTTTCTAGACTAGGATTCTTTTCTCTATACAATCTGTCTTACAAAATAAGATTTATGTAAGGAAAGGTTAAAAGAAATCCTAGTGGATTCCATTCTTTCAGTAGAGGCATACAAAATAGAACTCAAAAAGTATGAATTTATCTTTAAACTTTGTCACATATTAAAGCAAAATGTACTTTAATAGGATTCTATTTCTAGTACTGTAGCTCAGTATTCTTGCTGAACTAAAAAAAAATCAACTACCCCCATCTATTTTTTTTTTTAAGAATTGAAAATTTTCTTTGTAAATAATCCTTTGATTTCTTCTCTGTTTTGAGGATAGATCTTTATTTGCACATAAGTCTATATGAAAGAGTGGTCTGAGAGGGGGTGGGAATATTTCATCTGATCACAATGTATTTTGATTTGAACTCCTGTCCTACACCTATAGTATGTGGATTTAAAAACAACAAAGTAGTAATCCTTTCCAGGCTGTGTTAATGAAGGGTGGCATTCTGTTTCTGCCCCAATTGGTGTAGTAATGGTAGATTTAGAGGCTCATGACTGGAGACACAATTAACTTAAACTCTCAACAAAAATTTAAGTTACTCATATCATGTTTTAAGAATAAAACAAACAGAGAATGCAGGTATACAGGCGGTTTGTTTGTGGGAATTCTTCAGGTATATTTTTTTTGTCTGACTTTCTATTTTTAACTATTCCAAATTTCTTTATTGCTTTATGCTTGAATTCTTGACTTTGAATCCTAATACCAGTGAACACGTAATATTCTCATCCTACAGTAGATTTGATAGACACTGAGAAATTTAAGAAGGTTATTTATTACTGAGTTTGGTTAGAGAGTATATCTTCTAAAAATACAGAACTGCTAGATATGGTTGTTATTCCTTTGCTTATGCATTGTGAATGAGTGTTTTGGTTGCTGCCAATTGTTTCGAATCTTGTATTTCTGACTTCAGTGGTTTAGGGCTTTTTGCTGCAATCTTGTCTCTTAAAGGAAATTACATCTTATTAAAAAAGCAAGGGGAAAAAAAAGGGGGGGGGAGGAGGAGAAATAAAAAAGACCTGGATGTCTTCAGAGGAAGAGAGGAAGGAGATGTGTTTTCATGAGAAGATTGGTTTTTAGTACTACTTAAAATTGCTGTAGGTAGAATCAAGGTTTATGTTTCCATTAGGTCATTCTGTTCCATGTCAGGATGTTGACAACATCAATCCATGCCCTCTCTGTTACATGTATCATGGCGTAGAAGCCCAATGCCTAAGGGAATGAGACTACTGCAGGTGGAAACAAAACTGTTTTCATGTATTAAAAACACAACACTGAAACTTCTGATGTGGATGTATGTACTTTTCAAGCTTGATAGCTATCAGGGACTGGCTGTGGATGGAATTCCAATAAATTGTATTCTTGGCAATAGCACATTCCTAGTTTAGCATATCATTTCTCTTGGAAAGTCCCTTCAGTATAAATGCTTGTGACACTGAATAGCAGGATCTGTTAATCTAGGTTAATTTGAGGAACAAAGGATGATGAAAATGTTTTGTGGACTATATTAATAACTCTTATTATTAATTTTATTAGATTCTGTATCATCTTGAACTGAGCTTTTTTGAAGTATACAATGAGAAAATTCATGATTTGCTTGTCTTTAAAGCCGAAAGTGGACAGAAGAAACAACCAGTAAGTTGCTCACAGAAACAAGTATAATCTCAAAGTAGCAGCAGCTGTTCTCTAAACAAAAATGCACCAATGACTAGTGATCACTGTTTATCTAAGTACCTTAGATTATTGTGAATAACAGGATTCAAGTGTAAAAAAAATCTCACTGTATGTCTTCAAGCAGAATGCTTGGCACTTCAGAAATGCTAAGCAAAAAAAAAAATCTTGCTGAAATAAAAACAAAATGATTCAGTAGAATCTCTCAAAATTGTTGTTACCATCTCTTTATCAAATGAAGATGATCTTTTCAGCCTATATAGAAAGTCTCTTAGAATATTGTTTTTCTAAACCTTCAGGTTATATTAAGACTATTCTGTGCAATATAATCTTGTAATCTAGATGGAGTTCTAAAATGGAAGGGTAACAATGTCAGGAGGTTCCCAATGGTGTTTGGAGGGGAAAGAAAAAACAAAAGTATTTGCCTAATTGTACTTGATCCATCAGCCTCCTCAGTTCTCAGCCCTACTGAAATGTCCATTCACTTTCTGAAAATATCCATGGATTGTATATATACTGGAATGCTGTATATACGTGGTTTTTTGTTGTTGTTGTGGTTTTGGTGGGTTTTTTTTGGTTGTTGTTATTGTGGTGGGGGTTTTGTGGTGGGGTGTTTTTTTGTTTGTGTTTTTGTTTGGTGTTGGTTTTTTTGTTTGGGTTTTTTTGTTTGGGGTTTGTTTTGTGTCTGTTAGTTTCTTTCTGGAGAAGCTGGGGGGGAAGGAGGGGCAGGGGCAGGAAATCAGTGACCTGATTAACTAGCTAAGTTCAACTAGTTTGGCTAGTTTTTAATGCTTGGATGTGAAACCATAAATGAAAGATATTTGTGTTAAGTAGAGGATGTAGGGAAGGAATTTATCATGTTTGATTTATTAAAAAAAGTACTTTCTGTACTTTGACATATTAAACATTATACTGGCAACTTCTCTGTAAACTATGAGTACAGTTTATGATAAAGATGATATACTACATTCAACTTGCTGTTGAAATAAGTACTTTATCCTAAACTTGGGTCTTATGTGGACTACTTATGTAGAATTAAAGACTATACTGTCTCTTATTTATAGTAGGAGTGCTTTCATCTGAGATTTGTCTGTGATTTTGACCCAAGCTATTTAACTTGGAAATGTAATGTTGCAGAAAAGAATCGTCCATCCCCCCCTCCCCAGTATCTTATATAAAAAAAATACATACTCTTGCATTTGGCCCACTGTAGTCCCCTGTGATTTCTCAGGCAGCTGGAAAAATTCGTTTGTAGGTATTTTCCTGAAAATACTGTTCCAGATGATTCATGCTAAGTTTTGTTCATGATAAACGCCATACTAGGGATGTAGATAGACTTTCTCTTAATTTTAAGATATTCCTGAGTGCTGGGTCTAACTAATGCACCCCTAATAATTTTTCCTTTTAAAATTATTCTCACCAGCTTCGTGTAAGAGAACATCCAGTGTTAGGACCATATGTGGAAGGCCTGACAGTGTAAGTCTTAACTGTTCTCATTTTGACAGATGTATGGCGTAATTCTGAGTGTGCTAATTATTGTTCTTGAGGCTCTGTGAAGGCTTGTGTGCTCAGTACTCACCAGTAAATTAGGCAACATCTTAGTATCCCATAGTTTTACAGAAACGCGTACCCATGTCTAGCTTGACTTCATGTATTTCCTTTGGTGTATTGCCCTAGTGAAATAAGGGTGTGGAAGTCTCAAGACAACTGGAGCTCTTTGTGGTATATTTGTATTGGGTCTGTAACTAGGGAAATGTGTTAGAACTTGCAGCAGAGAAAACTGTAGAAGGAAAACAATCTGAACCCAAACTTTTCTTTTTCCCCCACCTTAGGAATGTTGTCAGTTCTTACTCTGATATCCAGGTAAGAGTTATTTGGTTACCAAAAAGGAGTATTGCTACTTGCTCCTTCCTTTGCTGCTGAAAACTAAAGTCCATGGATGGGAAGAAAATGCTTTACAGACTGCCCAGTAGTCTATGATCTCAGTTGATTTTGTGAAATTTCAGTTGATTTTGTAAAAGGATAATGAAGGCTAGTCCTATATAATGGAGCTAAGTAGACGCATACAGGCAAGTGTCACTCTCATGGTTGTCTCTTAAACTTAAGTTTTAATTCCTCCCTTATAGAGTTATCACTTGTGTTAATACCTTTATTTGCAAACATTTCAATCTTCAGTTAACTACCCAAAGTAGGTTTTGGCTTTACATCCTGGCTTTTATTTCTTACAGAGTTGGCTTGAACTAGGAAATAAGCAGAGAGCAACAGCTGCTACAGTAATGAATGACAAGAGCTCTAGATCTCATTCTGTCTTCACCCTTGTCATGACGCAAACCAAGGTATTCCTGGGTATTTGCTATCTATTCAAATCAGGTAGTAGTAGTTTTGTGTGCTGCCTAGAAAATTGTTGTGAGAATGTACTTGAAGAAAAAGAAAGCACGCAGCATTTTAACATGGTTTTCTACACAGCAAAATGTGTTTTATTTTACATGCTTTCAGTAGATTCTGATGTCTTTGATACATATATTTATAGCAGCCATATAAATATGTCCAGTCAGGCAGATCTAGGAGTAGTTCCAAGCTTCTGAGTGTGAGTTTTGAGATGTAACTGGAATCCAAATTGAGATCAGATCTAACTTCTCACTGCTACCAAGACATTTTAGATTCTAAGAGGGTTAGGGTATGCAAGGTGGATAGCTGTGCTGAGTTCCTGCAGGTGATGAGCTGGGCCAATGGTAGAAGATGTTGTTTCTGCTCAGTTTCAACACAGTTCACTAAGTAAATATTTCCTTGCTTCACCCATGTGTCTCCAGGATATAGGGACTACAACTCCTCATCTAATTCACAGATGTGTAAGAGACAAAACCTGGTTTAGTGAGATGAGCCTGAAAACAAAATTGAAATAGGTAGAGATCCTCAGAAATCAACAGGCTGTTGATTTTCTTCATTCACAAATCATAGAATCATAGAATTATCTGGGCTGGAAGGGACCTCTAAGGGTCATCTAGTCCAACCCCCCTGCCATGAGCAGGGCCATCTGCAACTCGATCAGGTTCCTCAGAGCCTTGTCCAACCTGCCCTTGAGTATTTCCAGGGATGGGGCTCTTACCACTTCTCTGGGCAACCTGTTCTGGTGCTTCACCACCTGCATTGTAAAGAATTTCTTCCTTGTAAAAAATTTCTTCCTTAATAACTTGTTGGTTTGGTTTTTTTGTTGTTCTCGGTTGGTTTAATTTTTTGGCCCAATTTCCTAATCTTCCTTCTTCCCCTCACCATTCTCACCACTAGATTATTTCTTTTCTCTATCAGAACTAGTCCTGAGACTTTTCCACTGACAAATTAGCTGATCTTTATTGCTCGAAGTCAGTGACAGCTTGCTGATATCTGTGGGTATTTGGCAGCCACAACAGTCAAACTTCAGACCCAAGGCCATAGTTTGCTAATCTGTTGTTTGTGCAGTTTATGCTTATACAGTTATTCAACCACAAACGTTTGATACTATGGTTAAAAGTCTGAGCTTAGACTCCTTCAAGGGAAGTACATGAAGGCATCTTGTCTAAAAGGAAATGGAAGTATCATTTTTAAAATGTATTTTAAAGTGAACAGCTTGTTAGGTTTCTGCTTCTCCTCAGGCTTTTTAATTTGGTTTGAATGCAAACTTCTCCTTTTTTTCCAGGTAGAATTTGTGGATGAGGAGCAATGTGATCGTAGGCTTACCAGTCACATAAATCTAATTGATCTAGCTGGCAGTGAATGCTGCTCAACAGCTCAGACCACTGGAGAAAGGCTGAAGGTAAACCTAGATTGGAAATCTGTGGAAAAGGATTGACTCCAAAGAATACCCCTGAACATCAAAGCATCTTCACCTACCAGGACTCTTGGACAGGAACAGTAGTTATAAAAGGATATGTAGCTCTTATAAGCAAAAGTATTGCGTAGCATTTTGCTAGCGAGGGTAGGTGGCCCTAAGAAGCTGGTTTGACTGTGCATTTTGGCAGGCCAGATGTTGCTTAGGACAGCACTCCCCGTGCTCTGCATGCCTAATGATTCGTTAGAAGGACTGAGGAAAAACTGTCCATGTGAATTTCATGAATCAAGTATTGCATGGAGTCGAGGCTTGCCCCTTTTTGGGGGGATTTAAGTAAACAGATTTTCTAATAAGAAACTTTCTTTTAAGCTGCCTTCATTAAGTTTGATGGTTCTTAACACTACTTATTTTAAAGTCAGGGTCTCAGTTCTTCCCAAATGAAGATGTTCTAGGATGCTCTTGCATCTTATTGTTGTTCTTTAATTGGTGGTGACATTTAATGTAGTACAGCTGTACTATACATTGAATAAGCTCAGTTAAATAAGCAGTACAGTCAATAACATTGCACAAGAAAATAAACTATTATTATTTTTATTTTTGCTCTGTGTAGGAGGGTGCAAGTATCAATAAATCACTGTTAACCCTTGGAAAGGTTATTTCTGCGCTCTCTAAACAGTCTCGGAACGTGAAGAAAACTTTTATTCCTTACCGTGAATCTGTCCTTACTTGGTATGTACACTTCAGAATTTTTTATATACGTGTAAAGGCTTTCTCAGATTGTGGATTCCTCTTCTATTCAGGAGGCATCACTTCTCCTCCCTCTCTCCTTCCCTTCCTCTCTCTCAACTGACCTACAGAGGGAAGAAATTAGCCTGTTGCATCAGTTAAAGAATATACAGGACCTTGGTTTGTATTTTAAGTAGTTAACAATCACTCTAAATTAAGTAGCAAGACCCTAAGTATTTTGTATTTAATCTGTTCAGATTGAGAAGTTTAATTTTTGTTTCAATGTGGGGGCTGGAGATTGACTTCTACTATCCTGTCAATTGAAGGTTGTTAAAGGAAAGTCTTGGTGGAAATTCACAAACTGCTATGATTGCCACAGTAAGTCCTGCTGCCAGAAATACAGAAGAAACACTAGGCACTCTTCGCTATGCAAAACAAGCTTGTTCCATTATCAACAGTGCTAAAGTAAATGAAGATGTGAATGCCAAGTTAATCCGAGGTGAGGTTGACATATGTAGTCCTTGAGGGTTTTTAATTTGCATGTGTGTTTAATTTATTGCTCCGTAAGTGTTGTTACTACTGATAATGTATTGTGTTGACTGACCACTTGTCAAATGGGCTAATACAACCTCGGATACCTTCCTTTTAATATTATTCTTGTTTGTGAGGTGTTGTTTCCTTCCCCCAAGTTTAGATGATATCTTAGGCTATACTTGAGAACCTGGAATAGGGAAAGGTGTTTCATTTTTAATTAAATAACAGGATGCATTTTCTAGTATCATACCGAAACATCTAAACCCTGTTTTGTCTTCATTTTTATGTGTACTATGTCTGATTTTTTTTCTAATGTAGAATTGAAAGCTGAAATTGAAAAACTAAAGGCAGCTCAGAAAAGCGCTCTGAATACTGATCCTGAAAAATACAGACGTTATTTGCAGGAAATAACATCTCTGAGGGTAAAATTGCACCAGCAGGAGAGGGACATAGCAGAAATGCAAAGGTTGGGCAGTTGTTAATGTCTGTCTTGAAAATAGAAATGGTAAAAATCTTGTGATGTAATTTTTCTCCTAATATGTTGTGTTATTTTTCCCTTAATATATTAAGGGCCTGGAAGGAAAAATTCGAACAAGCAGAGAAAAGGAAATTAGAAGATATAAAGGAATTGCAGGTACATTTTCTTTCTTCACGTCACTTTCTATAGGAGATAGTACAGAAAACATAACACCAGCATGCCTTGCAGAAGAATCAGAATAGTTGTAAGATTTGGTTTCCTTAATGCTTTTCCTTTAACAGACTACTATGAGTTGTTAGAAAAAAATAATGTAAATATTTGAATGCACAAAGTAAATTGTTTTTTACGCAGAGCTCTCTTTTTATCTAGAAAGCAGGAATTGCATTCAAAATGGACAATCGTTTACCAAACCTTGTCAATCTCAATGAAGATCCTCAGCTTTCTGAGGTACTGTTGTATATGATAAAAGAAGGAGAAACTACGGTTGGAAGGTATACACCAAATTCGAAACATGATATCCAGCTTTCCGGAGTGCTAATTGCTGATGACCATTGGTATGTAGTGTTCTTTTTATACTTGAAGTGAGAGCAGGAAATATTTCTTCTCACCTTTCCCTTTCTTTTGGAGTCACTCTTCCTTCTGGCAGTAACAAAATATGGTTTTCTAACCAGGAAAATAATATTTAGGGATAATTCTTGTACTGTTCAATGATTAAGGTAACTTCTTTCTGTTCCCTCTAGAAATCTGTTAACCAAGGTAGTTTAATGTCTTTGTTCATTTCATTCATATAGCAAAACTTTCTATTTGTGTAGAAATGGTGGAGAAAGACCTGATCAACTGATGCTGTGTAAGAACTCTATTACATTTAGTTCAAAGGAAAAGCAAAATGCCTTGACAGTCTTTACTTAAAACTAAAAGTAGAGCGCAACTTGGTCATATTGCAGAAATACTGTTTAAAGTGCATTCCATGCAATTGATCCTAAGTAAAATGTTGGAAGAAACTTAACTAATCAATTACTAAAAACATGAAAGATATATGTTGGGAAATGACGCATTATCAAAGAAATTCTCAGATGACATGGTATTGTGGTAATTTTAGCAGTGGATTCTTCTTAGATTTAAATATCAATTCTGTTCCAAAATATAGGTTGTCACTCATTAACTGTGTGTGTTGTAACTAAATAGCATGAAGACAATCCACATCTAGAAAAAGAATAACAGGACACTATCTCAAGCATGAGTTCTAGTCTATTAAGAAACATCATTTGCAATTAACATGAGCTACTGATATCGCAAATGTTTCTTGTTTTCAGTGTTATAAAAAATACTGTTGGTAAAGTGACTATTATTCCACTGAGAGAAGCAAAGACATATGTAAATGGGAGGTGTATTTTAGACCCAACAGTTCTGCATCATGTAAGTAATTGATTTGGTAAGAGTAATATGTGCATGTGTGGATTTCTTGTCTTTGTTAAAATTACAACCTCAGGTTGAATGTTTTCTCAGAAGGCTCTGAAACCATATTTGTCTCTTGCTCTTTGACTTCTAGCACCACCTGTTAAGTTTTAAGCACTGTAAATTTGCTTATAAACCTAAAAGTTAAGGAACAAACTTTCTTCTCACCCCCCCTCTCCTTTTCCCGATAGGGTGATCGAGTGATCCTTGGGGGAGACCATTATTTCAGGTTTAATCATCCAGTGGAAGTTCAGAAAGTTAGAAAACCATCTTGTGGGACTATGTTTTTGCATGATGGTACAAAAGATTTTGAATTTGCAAAGAATGAGCTGCTTATTGCACAGAGAGCACAGTAAGTATCATATCTTCTTGTTCTAAAAATACAGTTGTTAATGCAACCATGCAGTAAGTTTAAGAAATAAGAAATTTAAGATTAATTATTTCACAGTAAGGGAAAGTTGGAAAATAGCAAGGTTATCGTTAACTCTATTTATAATAGAAATGGAAGTCCCAGACTTAGCCTGAACTGAATGTATACCTCTAAGAGGTGATCGCCACAATCTAGTCCCGTTGTCAAGATTGTAGGCTACTGCCAAAGAAACACTGAGCTCCAGAGGTCCTTAAAGTAGCGCATCTCTTCTGTTACATTTCTCTCCAAGTGCGTTCTGAGTCTGAAATTGACTTCTGGTGTGTTAGAGAGATTTAAAGCCAGAAAAACAAATGCTTTGGGAAAATGAGAAGAACCCAAAGCTGCAATCTTAGTATTCTGTGATGGTGGAGAACTTGACAGATAGTAAAGTGTTATTTGTACTTGCTTCATTCCTGGGAGTTATTAAACTTAAGACTCACTGACTTTAAACTTACTTCATCTTAAGGTGATTAGTGAGTTTTTATCACAGTTCTTAATTGTGGGAAAGGTGCATTAAAAATAAGTATGGAAATCAAGTAGATTTTAAAATTCTGGAATGTCTTCCATCTTTACCAGTGTCTACATTTTTCCCGATGAAATCAAAAATGTCGAGGTGAAGTATAAAAAATATTTTTTAAAAAAACAAATACACCCCTTATATTTTTACTGTTAAAATTGGAGGTTCCTGTCATGATGGAAGAAAAGTGTATGATCTCTATGCAGCCTATAAGAAATTAAAGCCAGCTTTCTAAATGTATGATACTTCCACTTGTAGGCTTGAATCAGAAATTGAGGAGGCACGACTCAAAGCCAAGGAAGAAATGATGCAAAGTGTCGAAATTGCAAAAGAGATGGTTCAGCAAGAACTGACCTCACAAAAAGAAGCTTATGAAAGCAAAATAAAGTCACTGGAAGCAGAGGTGGTAAGTTGCCATTATATCATTACATCAAACATATCAGTAAAATAAAACAGGAGTTGTAATATGGGGTTTCTATTTGTTTGTGTTGGTGTGTGGTGGTGTGGGTTTTTTTGGGTGTTTGTTTGTTTGGTCTTGTGCATTATAACAGCATCTTAGGGCATGCACAGCCTCATTTTTGTTTTGTTTTTTTGTGTGTGTAAAAAAAAAAAAAAAAAAAAAACAACAAAAAAACCCCCCAAAAAAACGTGACCCAAAACAGCCTTACTAACACAAGAAGTTATAAAGTAGGTGTTGCCTTCAGAATTAATTACTCTAGGGATTTTGGTTTATAGAATTAGCCAGGAACTAAAATGTTAGTCTAGTGTGAATTTGATGAAAGCGTAACTTGTATGTGCAGAAAAATCCCTGCAACATCTGACTTACTCTGAGACTTTTGAATTACTACAGTATGTTAGTTAATATGGCTTGCTTTTTTTTTCCAAGTTTGCATGCTGCTTTGTTGTTAGTCTTTTAAATACTTTTACAATATGTATGTCTACATATAATAGTAAATCATGGTAAAACAATAATAATGATGGAGGTTTTTAAATGGGAATATAACCTTTTATGACTGACACTGGGCTGAGTAGTCACAGGGGCTGCATGTTTTAAATATATTGAAGTGAAAAGAAATCTTTATCTACCTCAGGGGTGGATCAGAAATGCTGTAGAAGTGGTACTCCTCATCTGTCTTTGTCTACACTAGAGAGAAGAATCTCGTAAGAAGCAAATCCAAGAACTGAATAACCAAAAAGCTGCAACTAAAATACAGGAGCTAGAGAAGGCAAAGCAAAATCTTGAGCTGGAACTACACTTCAATAAGAAGCGTTTAGAAATGGAGACCTTAGCTACCAAGCAGGTAATTTAAAACAAACAAACAAAAGCTTTTTAAGCAATAAACTGTTTTGTGTGTGTTTACATTTGTTGGGTTGGGGTTTTTTTTATCATTAAGTGAAATGTTTCTGAAGTCCTTTTTCTTCTGCATGACCTTATGCAAAAGAACAGATGTTTTGTTTATACTCTGAATATGATATTATATTAAATCCAGGGATAAATTTAATGCTGACTTTATTTCTTATGTAAAGTGGACTGTTTTGTTCGTGTACCACGCTTTAGTGACAATTGTCTGTGCTAAAAGATATGACTCCAAGCATTAATGTGAGCAGTGACTGCTTTTTGGCTGGTGTTCGTATATATCATGACTATTGCAACAAATATGACTTCATTTTTTTTAAAAGTTGGTTCTTTTTAATTCCAGTTTTGTTTTGTTTTTTTTTAAAGCATGTCAATATCTAAGCGAAACAAGAAAACTGTCAGAGTTTGAAGGTTTCATATAGATATGGCAGGTGTCCACTATAAATTTAATTCTGTTCTGAGAGTCTATAATGACAGTGAGAAAAAAAAATTACTTAAATAAACAGTATAAAGAATTTTGGATTTCACCACACACACACACCCCCCCCTCCTTCTTCCTCCAGGCTCTAGAAGATCATACTATTCGTCATGCAAAGATACTTGAAGCTTTGGAAGCTGAGAAGCAGAAGATTGCTGAAGAAATACACAACCTTCAGAAGAATCGTGGAAGTGGGAATAAAGCTATGGCTAGTATGTATATACGTAATGTTGCAAAGGCAATGCTGATTTCTGTTTTACTTGGTGGGCTTGGATTTAGTGGGTATGGATCCAGAAGCTTTTTCTTTTCCTCTAACAATTCTTTAATGATCCTAAACAGCAAGAACCTTTTGAGGGCTATGTTCCTTTCCATTCATAAGCTGCATATATGCTAAAAGCTCTGCTTTAGTCGTGCTCAGGGTAGTTAACTGGATGCACACTAGTCTGTATTTGCCCAAATTACGTAGAGGTTCTTTCCCCATCCCATTGAACTGGTTAGGTGTTAACTCATCGAGGAAACTGGAGTAACAGAGTTGATTCTGTTCGGTTTCCTGTCTCAGATTAGTCTAAGATATAGTGTCTGGTGTTATGACTCTTATTTCTGAAATACCCTTTACCTGACCTTTTATAATGGGTTGTCTTGGCTAGGACAGTAATTTTTTCCCAATGTATTAGGGATTCACAGAATTGTTGTTGGCTAAATTCCCTTCACAGTCACGTTTGTTGTTGTTGTTGTGGGCTGTTTGTTTTTTTGTGGTGTGGTTTTTTGTTTGGTTTTGTTGGGTTTTTGTTGTGTGTGGGGTTTTTTCTTCCTTTTTCTCCCCTGAAGTTGTTGCATCACATTGTTTGATCCACTTAATCATTATGTGCTATATTCTTTATTAGTTCCACTTAACTGGAATTCTCTGAAGCTGTCTGTGATGATCAAAGAGGCTAACACCATCAGTAATGAATTAGGGAAAAACACTGTTTTCTACAGGTGAGTATCCAAGTTGGTTAATTATAAGGGGATATATATTTTTTATATATATATTTAAAAAAAATGGGGGGTGGATTCTGGATGTGCAGTGAGCTGTTTGTTTTCACAGTTTTGTTAAGTTGAACATGACAAATCACTCTTCCAGACTAGCTTTAGTTAAGTGTGTAGTTTAGCCTTGTTAGTTTGAGACATGAATTTCAAATTTGTATTTTAGATCAAGACTTTAAAGGTATGTCTACAGTGAATTAATTTTGCATCGAGTGTGCTTTGGAGGTGAATCTTCTGATGCCCATGTCCATCCTGCTTTGGTTCACATACTAATATGGTCCTAAAGCACCTTAGCTGTCTTCCTTTCAGACAAAACTGAACTGGGGAATATGTGCCAGCCAGGGAGAGGTGTTCAGTTCACAGGACCACAGCAGAGGCGGTTCAAAGTAAAAACCTCAGAACATGCCTGTAGTCAATACTGAGTGCTTGGGACCAGTTGTTTCATCCACAGATGTCTTGCTATGCTGTGCAAGCTTGCTGCTTGCTGAAGAGTGTTCTAGAAGTGGACCTATATATGGGTCAGGTGTTCTTAGTGTGAGCAGAGATATATTAACGCAGAGGAAACTCTCATTGCAAAGAAGGGCTACACTAAATGAAGGTAAGGTAGGATTTTCCAGTAGGTCTATGTATTACTGTGTTTTTCAGATGTTGCCTTTTCACATCCTTCAACGAGAACTCTGCCAGTAGATTTTTGTAGCATATATTTGGTCCTGAGTTTCTTGGGAGCCAGGACTTTGTATGCTAGGTGTCTACTTTTATCTCTGAGTTCAGGGATTCATTTTTTCCTTCACATAAAAATAATTTTAATGGTAACACTAATGTATGTTTTGAGATACGTGATGTCTCAAGCAATTTTTGTGTTTGCAATCAAATTTTTATTCGTTGTATAATCCTATCTACAAGTATGTTGCTTATTTTTGCAATACAAATAATGCTTTTTGTTGTGGGTGTTGTTTTAACTTTCTCAATTTTTTAGGCACGACAAAATTGATGATAAAACAGGAACAGTGTCTTCTGTTCAGGTACAGGTTCGTAACATTAAACTGAGAATAGCAACTTTCTGGAGCCTGGAGAAATTTGAATGCAAATTAGCAGCAATGAAAGAACTCTATGAGGTGAGTAACAACTGGAGAAAATCCACTAATAATCAGTAATATTTTGTCAAAGATAACATTTTTGATAACGATACAGGAGGAAAATCTTGGGATTTTTTTTTTGTGACCTTAAACACCATGATGTGTGATTACTTTTTTTCTTTATTGAACACTTCTACACACATTTGTCCATCACATAAAAGTGTGACAAATTAATGACTTTGTAAATGACCTGAATAGAGTGTGAAGTAGTAAAACAAGTACTGCTTTGTCCTTGTTCTGGCTGTTAAATTGTTTATCTGTTCTAAAGGAAAACTTGAGTTTTTAAAGGTATCACTTCAATTTTCATTACTACATTCTATTTTTCTCTTGGTTCTGCTAAGTTAATTTGCTACTGGTTGCTTTTGTCTGTATGTGCTTTAGGTTTGCCAATGGGAGTTTTTTAAAAGCATTTTTCATTGATTGGCATGGTTTGATTTGTTGGTTTGGGTGTTTTGTTTCTGCCATATGAATTGAAAGTTGTTTTAGACTGCAGTGAAATAATAAAGGGTAAGGGAAGGAAAGTTCTTGGAGATAAGAGAGAGCTGGTTAACATGAAGGATCCAAAGCAATCCAGTAGAACTGTAATGATCTTGTATTTTATGCTGTACTAGTTTGGGATTTTTTGATTAATACACAAAAGAAAAATATATATTTAAGACCAGGTTTTAGATTAAGAGAGCGGCTTGTCTAAATTTGTTCTGTGCTTGCATTTGTGCTTCTGATCATATGACTTCATTCCAATATCTGTATTATGTTTAGCCTGGAGCACTATTAAAAATTAGTAGAAATTGCTTCAAATAATATATAAATTAATATTTTGATGCTTGCTATTTCCTAATGCAAATCATGTTCTGGTACAAATAGCATACTTGAAGTTTGCAGAGGAAGAAATCTCAACTATTCGAGCACTGAAGGTGCTGGTAGGGAAAAATATGAAGGCTTTTTATACTTGAGAATGCTGTTTTTTTCCTACCTTAAAAATAATTGCATCTCATTGAAGAGTTATGTTTTATTTAAATTAATAACTATTTCATATGTAAGTAGATAGCTAAAATAAATATCTTTAAATATTTTGTCAAAAAAGGGGGGAAAAAAAATCAAAGAAAAGCCAGAAGAAAATTGAGGAAGCATTCCTTTGACATAATTCTGTAATATGCAAGTATTTCCAGTGACAGATTAATATTGCTACATTTATTACTAAAAGCTGTTTGGATCTTGGCAATACTAGAGACTGGATTCTATTTCCTTTGGAAAACTATTGTTAAAATGTTACACAAATCCAGATATAAAAATTGTAAATTACAGGCCCAGATTTTTACTCAATCTAACATAAGGAGAGAGCTGTGAAAAAGTTTTGTAATTGGTGTTCCTGTATCTCCTGCTGGGTAGGTAGGTGTCTTCACTAAATGTTTATCTTGTTTTAGTTTGTTTTCAAACACCTGCACCTCAAGTTGGCTGGCAGTCAGTTATCTTCTAGATAACACGTATCCTAACAAAAGGAAAAAAACCATTAAAACTATTCTACTATAAGTAGAACATGTCTTCATACGTGTCTTCATCCATGTATTATATGCTTTATTATCACTCTATTTATGTTTAACCCCTCTTCTCCCCTGTGCTTTCTTTATTTTTTTTCAGAGTAATGATAATAATAAAGCTGCTGATGTATTTTATGACCCTGCTGATGAGTGGGAACCTGACCTTTCAGATACCTCAGTTTCCTCTCTTTCCAGAAGAAGGTGATACTTATTTGTAGCTCTTTCATCTACACTTAAAGCAAAAAATAATTTGTGTAATTATCTAAATATGCTTCTGTGCTACTAACATAGCAGTTTATTTTTTAATTCTTCTTTTACCTTATTATAATGTCAAACTTAAAAATTAAATGAAAAGTTATGTATACATTTGTGAGGAGGAGGGGGAAGTTTAAACTAAATCTATTACTTTACTGCACTTTACTGGCTTCACTTATGAAATGTGTTAGTATACAACATGTTGCTAATAAAAATTGCATGCACACTAAAGCAGTTTGGCAGATTAAACAGCAATGTTTCTGAGGTCAGGCATAGCGTATATGCAATGTATGTCTGATCAGTGCCAGCGAGTTTTATGTATGACTATTGACAACTAGCTGGAGGTAACTAAAGGCTGTTCCCAATTATTTCAGAAAGCTATCCCAGAAATGGATACATTTGTCTGTAGCACAGAACTTTTAATCAACCTGCAGAGGACCTACAGGCTAAGCGTATAGCTACCCACCTGTTTAATTAGTAACACAAGCGATTTTAAATAGGCACTTGAACATCAGTTCCCATCCTTACTTACCGCATACACTGTGCCAACTGATAAGTAGTTCTCTTCTGTTCATTCATTCTCTTATCTTTCCTCCTGGACAAGAAATAGGACCAAAAGTTCCTCCAAACCCAGAAGTATATTTTGTCAAAACACGTAAGGCTTTCTAAACTATGTATCCAGATTCCATCAGTGCAGAGAGAAATGTGTAGTTTCTAATGTTTTCTTCACACTCCTGTAATATTAAAGCATTGTTTTTAAGGACTAGATTGCAACTGGTCTGGGACCTTGTATTTGAAATTTTGGCCTTCTAAGTGAATTTCAAACTTCTGCAAGTTGTAGCTTGTAAAGCAGATAGTAACAGGTCCTTAATTATAGCTTTGGTAGTGCATAGCAGCCCATATGATTATTGTTATTCTGCTGTAAAGCAGGTCAGTTTATCTGACTGCAAATTTTGGAAAGCATTCTTGTCTGTTCCAAGTAAACAAAAGTTATCTGAAAAGAACGTAACAGATGAATAGTTTATTTTTAGCCTAAATACTGTTTTAATGATAGAATAATGGAATATTTTTTTTTTGTCTGATGCTGCTTTCTGGACGGTATTATAATGTGTCTTGAATATCAGAAGTGTATTTGGTTTTGTTCTCCCTATTTTAAAGTGCAACAATAGAAGCTGAACTGAACAAGAAAACATAACTGGAAAAGGGAAATTGTCATTGCATGCTGCATTGACAGCAGTTAATACCACATACCAGTGGAATAAATTGAATTCCATGTGCTACCTTAAGATTTGGTGCTCCTGATGTGTAGTGTCATGGAGCATAAAGGACAGACTGAGGCTGTTCCAAAAGGGAAGGGCAATTTGGGGCTGAATGTGACAACAGGGTAGATGGGGCAGTGCCCTTGTGAAAAAGAGTCTGGCCTCACAGTACCTGAGTGAGGTGAGTAGTGTAGGTCTGGCGGTGATACCCAGGGTCAGCCAACAGTCCAGATCCACAGGTAAGTATGTAATGATGAGGCAGGGCTGAGGCTAAGCTGGGAAGTCAGCTTGGTGAGTCAGGATGAGGTCCAGAGACAGTTGGCAGGGTCACCCTGCAGTCCAATGATTGCCTGGCAGGGCCATCAGGGCAAGGTCCAGGGTCAAACTGGGAAGTCAAGTCTGCAGGTCCAGATCAATGGCATATGTGGGCAGGCACAGGTGCAGTTACAGCACAGCTGCAGTGTAAGTCAGGTAGGACCAAGGGCAGGAGACTCATCTTAAATGCAGCTGCAAGAAAAGCTGGGGAGCCCCTGTTGAGTCTCTTTCAGCTGTTTCTTTGGGAGCTTCAAGGCTGGCTGATGCTTCTCAAACAGCTGTCTTACAAGGAGCTGGCCTAGGGCACTGGCAGCTGAGCACCCAGAGCCAGGCCAGATAAGCTAAGTTAGCTTGTCTAACTGACAGTGGAGAACTTTACAGAAGACCTGCTTTCTACCAAGAAGAAAAGCCCTCTTGTCTGGCATTCCAAAAGCAATTCATTCTGTCCAGCAAACAAGATCAAAAAGAAGCCAACATGCCTGCTTTCTATGGTCCCAGTAGGTTGGAAAGAAGTGTAGTTTGTCTCAAGTTCCAGATAATAATAATCCAGTAATAAACCAGTAGCTTAAAAATGGGAATGGGGAATGAAGGTCCTGCTATCTTAGCAAGAGCCCTAAGGAAAGTAAATAGGATCCATTCCACAGGCTATATTGTCTTGCTTGCACTCTGATATAGGTTTTGATTTCTATTAATTAAAAGTAGATGTCTGTTTTGTTTGCTAGCTGTCAATATTCATTGAACTTTCAGTAGGTACAGGGAGAGAGATTCTTTTATAGCTTTGTCATGTTTTTACTCTATCATCCTTTCCTAGAAGCAGAAGTTTCATGAAGAACAAGAGAATTTCTGGATGTTTGTCTGAGGTAAAATTGCAACCAATTCAGAATATACAGACTTCCTACATATCAGGTACTTATGGCAGAACACCTTTCATTTCATACTGAGGACTTGAAACAGCTATATGTATAAAATGTGCACTTCTATTACTCGTTTTTAAAAAAATGTGGGTTGGAAAACAAAATTAAAAATATTCTGTTTACAATATCTTCCAGGTTATGATGTCAAGCTGTTAACAGCAGGGGTTTTCTTGTATTTTTTATTATGCTTTCTTAGGGCAAAAACTTCCTGACCAGAACTTATAGCCCTTATTTAAGAAATTTCCCTAAAAAATGATTCCAATTAACTGCGTGGGTTAACTGGAGAAAGACAATAGGCATCTAATAAATTGCCAGAGACTGAATCCTGATATAATAATTTGGAGACTTTTTAAAAATTGTTTGAACTGTTGATATTCATTCAACTGCTGAGGTTCCCCCAGGCTTTTTGTCAGGTTTTATAATTTTTTTTTCTGAAATATTAGATGCTTCAGTCTTCCAAATATTTTTATGCATTCAGTTATTTTAGATTAGCTGGATTTTGTTATTTTTCTGACTCTCTGTATGTTCAATTGTTGAAAAAGAGGGATTCATGTTAAAGAATCTCACTATGGAATTTGTATTAACTGAATCTAGAAACTATTTAGAATGTTGTATATACATTTTTTCTGACTTGCAGTCTTGAGTAGTTGAAGGCTGCTGAAGAAGTGATATAAAATAGTTATTACAAAGACATGCTGATTGCTCACTCCTGTTGACTTTCTTGCATATGCGTTTTGCTTTTATATTGTACAGGTTCACAGAAGAAGTCTAGCATGTGCCCAAGCTCTTCTGAATTGTTTCTTCCTGGAATTTGCAAAGAATCTATAAGTTCATCTTTGGATTTACTGGAACAGAATCACGAAGGAGGAAAGAGTGTAGCAGACAGTCTTCTAACTAATCTGTTAATCATTTTTTCTGGAGTTTCTGCCATTTCGAAAGCTTATGAACAGCAAGATGAAGAATGTCAAGAAAACTGTAAGTCTCATTTTTGTAACAGATTAAAGTAAACATTACAAATGACTTGTCTTTCAGATGCACAAGCATTTGTATGTTTGCCTGTCAGAAGAATTAACATTCCTACTTTCATATGGAAAGGAAACCTGACGGGTCTCTTTTTCTTGTAGTTTTCTCTCTTGATCATGCTGCTCAGTCCTACAGCATCAGAACTATCTCTGCTTTTGACCAGCTTGTGGTTCTAACTAGGCTTTGGCTTAACAATGTCCAAAAGCACCCTGGATCAATGAAAGTCAATGAAGAAATAAAACAGGAATTAAAGAATTTGGGAGGCTATTTACAGTTACTGTTGCAGGTAAAGTATATTAAAGAACTCACTGGTGTGTGTAGAGAAGTTCTATGCATTAGTGCAATATTTACTACAGACTTGTTAAAAACACTGAAATGTCTAACTATGCAATGACAAATGGACGCACCTAAGTAAGATGAACAGCAAAGTGTGCATTTTTGCTGGCTAAACTGGTACTTCTGTATGGTAGTTCAGAGTAATGCAGACCTTTCCGTGCCCAGGCCCTGACCATAGCATAGGTTCTTAAACATAAAACACACCGTGATCAAAGCAAAAACTAGTTAAGATTGTGAAATTCTGTTCATAAATTTATAAACCAGTGGCCAGTAAACATTACTCTTATTCATGCTACAGCCTTGTGTTTTTTTGTTTTTTTTTGGGTGTGGGGCGTTTTTCTTTTTTTTTTTTCTTTTTTTTTTTTTTAACTGTGTAAGTATGATGATAGTACTCTGTGTTTGCAAGGTATTCTCTTTTAGTTCTGGTAGATAAGAGTGGAATTAGGAAGATGTAAAGCTGAAAATGCCTCAAGCTATTGCATGCTAAAAACTCTTGTGTTATAGAAAGCATATGTGCTTTGACCAGAGATGCTTTCTAGCTTCAGTGAATGATATGCCTTTATTTCTCAGGGGTGTTCTTCAGATATATCCTCAATGGTAACAGAAGCACAGAGCAAAGTAAACCAAACAGTAAAACAAACAATGAAATACATAGGACACTTGGCAGTAGTCACAAGAACTGGTATTTGCTTTTCTGAAGAAAATGACATTCCTGCAACTAGTCTACAGGTAAAGAAATGTTTATTAGAAAGTGATTAGAAATAGTAACTTTAATGTTGACATCACATTTCTTTCCAGTAACTGCTCAGAAGCAAACTGTTATGTGTAACAATTTGATCAACTGAATTAAGTATTTTCAGAGTTTATTTAATACTTCATTTTTATGGTGAAAATGCATATGTTTAATACCCTTGAAAGTTTTTTCCTTAAAAAAAAGAAAGGCACTTTATAGGTGAAAGTTATAGGATTTAAGGACAAATAAATACTGTGCTTTCAGAATTGTATGTGCACTGAGATTGTAAGTCTACTTATTTCACTGAAATTCAATATTTATTTCAGTAATCTGTGATTTAAGTACCACATAAAATTTACAGAAATCTGAAGAAAGTTAGGAAGGAAAAGGAGGTTAAAGTGCTGATCCCATATGGTCCAAGAATGACATGTGGCTGAATAGATCAGCACTTCAATAATTTGCTCTAAAGAAAATTATGTTTCTAGCCTACTATGGAAAATATGTTTTAATTCAAAGCCATATCAATTCCTTTAATCATTATGTTTTGAACCTTTATTTTAAAAGGACTTTGTACTTGCCATTTATGATGGAGTAGGCTCAGGGCTGGAGTTTCTCATCGATACTGTTCAGGAAAAAGCAAGAATGGTGCAGAAAGAACTCGTGAAACAATATCCACAGAATGAGGTAAGGTGAAAGTAAGATTAAAAACTACTACTATATCTTAGAAGCACTTGATCATCTCCTTTTATTTTTCAGCAATTCTGTCTAGAGAGTTTATAGAAGGAATACAGTTATAATTAGTAACAGAGGTTTGAGATGGATGGTAAGTAGGAACGTTGTATACAATCTTGCAGAATTTGTTAGTGTTTAGCCTTTCGCCCATAGGTAGACTAAGCATTTAAGTGTATTTAAAAGAATTTTTCTGTTCACTGGAGTGCATTTTGTGTAAAATCTCACAGTGTAACTGTGAAAGACCCAGAGAGTATGAAAACTGGCACAAAGGAGCAAGTGGACCCTTTATTCTATATACTGCAGTTAAGTTTGTTTTGTAATAAGATTGCATATTTAATACATAATGCTTTGTGATCCTGAAAGTTAATTGTTATTTTATGTTGATAATACGTACGCTATTACTAAGCTCACTGTTCTTGTCACAAAGACTATTAGAAATTTTGAAGACTTCATTTTGTCATACATTATTCTTGCAGTCCTAGTCCCAAACAAAATGCAAACTAAATATTAAAATAGTTCAGTGTTATTTTTTAAGAGCTAGTCTTCTCCTGTGCTTAACACTTGGGGTATGCTGAAGCACTTTCATGCATCGGGCACTTTGAGGGTAACTGTTACTAAAGTAGCTATTTAATAGCACAGAAGTCAGAAATGTCCTGCTTGATTTCATGTCATTCACAAAAATGGCAGCTGAACTTCAAATACTTTCCAGGTTGATAAGCAGCAGTAGTATTTTAATTTGAGCAACTTCTTTATTATACTTTATAGGAAAGTTACAGCAAATTATTTATATTGTATTAATGAATTGTTCCTGTCACCTTCCAAATTTATTGTAATATGAAAGAATTATGTCAAGGGGAAGCTTTATCTCTTAATGTAAGACCTTGGTTTAATTATTCTTGCAATTTTAAGAAGAGATATTCCTACTACCTCATAATAAACAGGTGTGTGTGTGTGTGTACTTCCCTTCCTGCCTCTCCACTTCCCCCTGATAGCATTTTGCAGTTATATTTTATCAAGTTGAATAAGTTTGGGGTTTGCTTTTTTTTCAGTATGCTGAAGTCAGAGTTGTTCTGGAGAGGAATTGCTCTTTCATGAAACAAACATACTGTTATTGGTATGTCTAGTGTATTTTGACACTTAAAGCAGAACAGACCTCATTACATGCTGAATTCAATAGTGTGTGGTTTGCTTTTTGCCTGGAGAGGCTTTTTTAAGCTACAGCCTGTGATTTTGTGCTCTTATTTTGCTTAGGTGACAAATTGTGAGGAAGATGATACTATAGTGAGTTATGCAAAGCAGAGAATAAAGTATAAGGAATAAGCACCATAGTTAAAAATATTTCTGTGACTGTATGAAAATTGAAGTAGGCAAGCTAGAGTACTCCTTAAAAATATGCTGCTTTCTCAGTGGGTGGGCCATTTTGGCAAGAGCCTGGCTAAATTCCAAGGAAATACTTTGAAAAGATAGAGAAGTTCTTCCATAAAGTGCCAGGTATATATAGCGCACGTGGTTCCTTTCAGTGTTGGGGTATATAGGCTTGTTCTGCCACTTTTCCTCTGAATATGTCGTACAGACAGAGTGAATGGTCAAAGCTTACAGTTTACCTCTGTCTGAGCAATCCTGTCTTCTGCCTCATGTGTTTTTATTTTTGTTCTTTATCTTCAAAGTTGAGAAATTTGCACAACAGTGCCGATAAGAAAATCACCTTGATGAGTTAGGATGTATACAATACTTATTTCTGAAGAATTTGTTACTACTCAAAAATCTGTAATACATGACCTAGGATAAAAGTTTCAAATCAGCTGGAGAGTGATAAATTGTTTGTCTCAAGAAAAGCAAAAATTTCTTCCTACTCTGATTTTCACTGTTGTCATTCTTAATCCTACAGATAATAGTTAAGCTGTCCAAAATCTTTTATATTCCTATCTGTTTGCTTAACTCCCAAATGCTTCATGTTTCCAGCAAAAGGGATCGATCAGTCTGCTCTCCAGATAATGTAGGATTCCTGTATGTGCTTGTCTCTGGTGGAACTAATGTGAAGTTGGGGAGAGGACACCAGGGAATTAACCTAGAGATTACCCCTGCAATTTAGAATGACTGTGATACAAAAACTACAGTACAACCTTTCTTTAGTGAATACTTTAAATTTGCTGATTCAAAACTTCTGTGTTAAGGGGTTATTTAAAACCTTACAGATATAGTTAACAATGTTTTCTACCAGTTACATGCATTTCTTCAAATAAAATTTTACGTTGCAGAAAACATTACTTATGCTTTTGAGTATTTTTCTCATTAGTATGCCAGTGTTCATTGTTATACTTCTAAAATATTAATGTGCTTTTTACTTTGTCTTGAATCAAGTGTACAATGTAACTGAAAGTTTCTTTGTAGATGCAAAATCAAATAAAGGATAACGTTTTGGCATTAGCCAGATTCCTTGAAAATAACATCTCCTATTGCAGAAAGGTAAGAGAAATGTTTTGCAGAATGTGTACTTTGAGTCTGGGGTTTAATTTTAGAGGAATTTAAACTACCTTCTGTATATTTACAATTGCATGATAACACTTCCTGTCTCAGCGGTATTCTTGTGACTGGAATGCGGACTTTTCTGGCTACTGCATTTCTAATCAAAATTATTTGATTTTAATTTTACTTAAAGTATTTCTGGAGGTACTTGTATCTTATCTCCCTTCTTTTTGTGCACATTACAAACAGCCTTATTACCTGTTTTTTTTCTTTTAAGTTGAAACCCTCATGTTCAGTAATGCTAGTGTAATTGTGTTATAACTGCTGCAATAGTTTATGCCCAGAGTTATTGGTATTTTGAATTAAAAGCCAGGATAGATGATTTAATCTATTTCCTAAGAGCCAAACCTTTTCTGGATTTTACAGTTCTATTGCCCTTCCCCATCCCCTTCCTTCCCCTGTCAACAGTCTGCACTTCTTTTCAGAGCTCTCTTACATTTTGTGACTTGGCATTGCTTTCATTTTGTGTTTCAGCATTGGTCTGTTTTATGTGACTGAATCCATAATAGGCATGTTTAATAGTTAATATACTGTCATGTATACGGTTCTTTTTAAATTGCTCTTTATTAATACAGAAAGAAATAGAATCTCAATTATCAGAAGAATCTCTGTATCGGGAAATAAAAAAGAGCACTAACATTGCTGCAAAATATTTGGAATTGGAGCAGTGCCTAGCTGAAGTCTGTCAAATTGTTTCTTCTATATTACAAGGTATTTAGCTGGGTTATTACCTGTCTTGATAGTAACCTGTGGACTACAGGAGACCTGTAAAGCAAGAGAGGGAGGGCTACTTGGTCTGTCTTTGCAAAATGCTGCATTTGATTCTTCTTGCTTTTGTTTTTTTATATAGGGTCGTATAGAAACACAAGCCCTCTCAGGAGCTTTGCAGAAAAGATTTGTGTCATAGGTGGATATATTAACAACTATTTTGGTTTATTTGCCTTGTCTTCTACTTCTGCAAACAATCCTGTCCAGAAAATACCCATGCCTTTTATGAACTTGGATGAATTGGACTCTCTGGTTGATTCTCTTATCGTGAATTTTGAACTTGAACAAGGACAGCCATCATTGAAATCTCAAACTCTTTGTAATGAAACTACTGAGACTCAAGGAGGACAGGTTGAAACAGGTGAAGCTGAACTTGCTTGGGAACGGAAGGGGATTCCAAAACACACACACAAACTCCAGTCTTCACCTCCGTTTCCTGCAGAGCTTTCACCCGGTAGGATACAATGGGTATAAAATGCTATTATCAAGAAATTCACAGAAACTCCTTTTACATAAAAGGAAAGCAAAATATCACAAAAAGCTAAAATTTATTGCTAATATTATTAGTAAGTGGTATGAGAGTAAATGACATGATCATATGAGGATAAGTGCCCTAAATTCCACAAGAAAAAATGGAATTTCTTAAGGGGCTGTTAGACTTGAAAATATAGTGCCTTTTGTTTTAATGAAAGTCTATTATTACCTAAGTCTATAAGAAATATTTTAATGCAATAAATTAAAAAAAATATTGGAGATAATATGAATAGAGAAACTAAAAACTGTTGGGGAATAACTAGGAAACAATAAATGCTTGGTAGGACATTCACATCTCAAACCTTTGACGGGACTTTTGTGTATCAGTGGAAGGAGATTCCTTTGAAGGGCATTTGTAACATGCATTTATGTCACATACAGTTAGATAAAACGACTGCGTTCCTATCTTAGACACTCGAAAGGTAGATAATGTGGCTACCAATTTTTTTTAACATTGTCGCTTCAGTTCTGCTGCATTACGATCTAGTAGTGCTACTGCAACTTTGAAGTGGTTTTTTATGGCTTTCATTTTTTTTTAACTTTTAACTTTTTTTTTTTTTTTTT
>KL285890.1:877-30469 GCA_000699545.1 Podiceps cristatus
TACTAAATTTGTAAGCATATGTATCACTGCTCTCAGGACTGCTCAAGTGTAATTCTTAGGTTTGTCAATAGTTTTAAATTCTCTGAGACCAGTGCTATAGATCTGTGCTCTAGAAGACAGATTATCTGCCTTCTGGTCTAGTTTATGACATGAAATTCCCACTTTGCCTCATGTCTGGTATGAGTAAGAGCCATTTCTGTAGCAAAAAGCTACAGAATCTTTTGCTTCTGTAGCACAAAGTCAATGCAGGACAGAATTAGTACCCTGTTTAGAGCTGGACAGCAAACTGTTAGCACTGTGTAATAGCTAATATAATCATTTGTCTGGAATATTCTTGGCATAATATGAGCTCATCAGTGACCACAGATACTGAAGGTCTCTGATTTCACAACTTTGCTAATGTATAAACACCTTCTGGGACACTGGACTTACACTTGCTACATGAGATGATGTAAGCTACTGAGCCAACAGCACCAATCTTTTTTAGGTTTATCATGTTTCTTAGAGAACTTTGCATTGGATTTAGATGGCAAGGTGTTGGCAGCAGTGGGGTTGCTAGGGTGGCCCCTGTGAGAAGAGACCAGGGACTGCCCTGTGGTGGACACAGCTGGTTCCAGCTGACTCTAACGGACCCACTGCAGGACACAGCTGAGCCCATCACCCAAGTGGGTAGTGCCTCTGGGAAAAAAAAATAAATAAATAAAGGGCAAAACACTACACAGCAATGTGAGGAGAAAAATCCTGCCCCACCCCACCCCAATTATAGAGGAAGCACCAAGGTCTGTGAAGAAGGAAGGGCCTCGGGTGCCAGAGCAGGTATTCCCCTGCAGCTTGGGGAGAGGACCAGGCTGCAACAGACATCTACTCTGCATTGATGGAGGATCCCACACCAGAACAGATAAATATTCGCGGCAGAAGCCTGCAGCTGGTGGAGAGCCTGTGCATGAAAAGGTTCTCCTGACAGGAACTGCAACCCATGGAGGACCCATGCTAGAACAGAATTTTTCTGAAGGACTGCAGGAGGACCCATGCTGGAGCAGAGGAAAGGTGTGAGAGGGAAGCAGCAGCAGAGAGGAATGGCTATGGACTGACTTCAACCCCTATTCCCTGTTCCCTGGCACTGCTCAAGGTAGTGGGGAAGTACTGGACATGGGAATGAAGGAGTGAAGTTGAGCCTGGGAAAAAGGTAAGGGAAGATGTTTTATGTTTTGTCTTTGTTTCTCACCATCCACCTCTATTTTAATTGGCAATAAATCAAATTGATTTCCCCCAAACAAGTCTTTTTGGCCTATGACAATAACTGGTAAGTGGTTTCCCTGTCTTTATCCTTAGCCACAAGATCCCTGTCCTATTGAGGAGGAGGAATGAGAGACGGGCTGTATGGGTATCTGGCAGCCAGCCAATATCAACCCACTGCAGACTTAAACTCAGATATTAATGATTTGTGAAACTCCTAAGTGTTGGGCATTTTTCCTGGAAGCCGGAAAGATCAGAGGCTGTAAATCCGTTAAACACTATAGATGTAGCAAACCTTGCACAGGATTCACATGCCAGTGTTTATCAACAGTATTCGATGACTGTAATGTGGAACCATGAACATGCTGATCTTGATTCTCCTAATGATGCTTTTCCTAAAATAAGAAATTCACACTCACAGTATAGTAAAAACAACCTGTAAATGCATACTTGTGCTACAGAAACACCTGATTTAACCTGACGCAATGTAAATCTCTATTTACATAGAAATATAGAAATTCTAAGTGTTCTTGGAAAAAAACCATGGCAATCAAAGATAATTTTTATCAGCAGGTAGATCCTTTGCTTATTGAAATAAATAGGAGAACATTTAGGTGGATCCCCACTTAGGCCCAAATCTGCAACAATATATGAAAGTAAATTCTGTATATTTTGTTTAGTACCCAGTAGGCCCTGAAAACATTGTGTTTGCCCAGGAGGCATAAAGTTAAAAATATACATATTTAATTAACACCTAGACATTTTCATTAGAAAAGATGTCTTCACTAACACACAACTAACTACCTAAAAAGGATGACAGCAATCCTCCTTAGCCATAATGTCATGATTGGTGAGAGGTTAAGTCAAGAAGATGGGGGGAGGTAAAAATCAAAACTGCTCAATGAGTAAACCCTTTGTCCCTCTTAGAAAAACTTGAGAACTTCAAGTGTTACTTCAATACTTTTACTTCTTTGCATAAATTGATTTTTTTGTCTTCCATAGCTTTCAAGTATAACAAAATATATTAACTTTGAAAACACACTGGTTTGGATATTCTTTACCTAAACACTCAGGAGACAGGTTTTCCCTGAATACAGTTTTCTCTGAAATAACACCCTTGGTGACTCACAAATGGGGGCTTGCCTCTCTTTATTTGAGCTTTTGTTTCCATCTCTCAATTTTGTTCTTTCCCAGCACAAAATTAATAACTTGAAAGGGAGCCAGGAGGTATGTCCTTGGTTTAACAAAGTAAAATAATTAGAATATTAGAAGTACAACACTGGAATAACAAGATGACCTATGAGAATTTTTCTAGTTCAATTATGGCTTGGTAGCAAAAGCAAGATATTGTAGTACATCACACCAATCTTTTCCTGATCAGAAGAAGAGAGAAAAACTGCAGAACATTTCTAATCTTTCTGTATGATCACTTTCTTTTGGGCTTTTGGTCTACAGAAAAATACTAGTATAAATCCTAGGAACTCTCCATTATCCTGAGTTCAGGGAGCTCTGCAGTTCTGTTAATTTCTTTGCTGCCTTTTGCTTTTTAATCTTTTTAGTCACCAAAGTGAATTACATATCCTGGACGAAATCCAAAAACTTCTGGTAGAGTTTACAATTCACTATATTCACCTGTATCTCATTGAATAGTCTTACTTTATGCAATGCTCCCTAAACCTACCATGTAGGGAAGGAGGAGGAGTACGATGGAAAAGAAAACCATTAACAAAAGAAAGAAAAATAGGAAGAAAATGGGAAAACAGTAATTTGAGCAACAGAAAAAAACACAGCTTTTCTTTTCTTTTTATTGAGTGCTCTAACCTACAAGATACTGATTGTCTTGAGCACTCAGCATGGGGGAAAATTCAGATTCAGACTCAGCTTTAAAGTTTGAACCTCAAGCTCATCTCTATTTCAAATGGAGACTTCCATGACCATCCTGTGCTAAGTACCACCCTGGGTCCTCCGACTTTTCCTACATACACCCAGAGTGCAAAAGCAAATCTTCATTTTCGGTTCTGCAAAGCCTGCCAGAGCCAGTACAACAAAATACGGGGTGAACAGCTGTTGTGCTCCTAACCATGGCAGGCGGGAATGGCATGCCTGCTGCCTTCCCCAAGGCAGGCTGCCGTTCTCTGAATGGTAACTAGCGGGAGCGGGGGGAGGAGGGCTGCTCCAGCACGTCAGCAGGCTTTGCCCACTCAGCCCAAACCCAATATAAACCGTGTCAGTCGGGTGAGACAGCAGACTCGATGCGTCTGTAAAACACATCTGTGTCTTTAATTACTAACTTGGAAAAAACAATAGTGGCCATATTAGTATGCTGGCTGAGGAGACATAAATGCTCATTATAAAATGTTCAAATGTAATAGAGAAAAGAAATGGCTTGTGGTTAGAAGGCTTCCTCCAGGCTATTGAAAGTAAAATGTAATTATTTACCTCGGTGGAATTAATTACTTTGTTCTCTCCTTTTAACTGAAGTGTTACTTATTAGTTTATTAATTATTAATTTATTAATTTTAGAGTAATAGATGTTTAATGTCTTTCCAAACAGGCTAAACAAGAGGATTTCAGTTTATACTTGTTTATCTTTTTTCTCTACACTAAGATCCTGAAACACGCTTTTGTAATTTTATTATTATCATTATTATTGTTTGTGTAGTGTCTAATGACTCTACCCCTGTCTGTTTGAGACAATGAACATCTGTAGCACAAAAATATGGCCTTTGCCTCTAGAAGTTGCGTTGAATGAAAACAAAAATGGGCATGTCACATTAGAGCGCAAAGCTTAATTTTTGGAAGAACTACTTAGAATATTCCTCACACTGAAATAGTTGCTTGACTTAAATTTAAATAAAGTTGAGGAACCCAAGTGGAAGGCTTTCCTAATGTACAAATTCCATGAATTTCTGACTGAAAGTGTGGCTAAAAATGGAACGTTTAGAATGAAATGTATATGTCCCCCCAATGCTGTCACTTCAAGGGAAAAAGATAGCAGTGCTGATATTGAATTAATTTATTTAATTTTGTTTACAAATCTTGTACCTTTCACTATCTTCCTTGAGTCATATAGTTCTACTGATTTCTTTCATGTCTTCATTCTTCCCTGCTATACCCCCGTCTGTTCATTTGAAATATCATTCTAACCTAGACCCTGTAAAGAACGCAGCCAACATATGCAACTTTTACAACCAAAAGTCCTCAATAGGATTAGACTACCATAACTGTCACAGCTATGCAATGCAGGATACGGAATATTCCACTCTCTCCAGCTCCAATATATTCATAGCTTAGCTTTGACATTATTCATAACATATTTAAAGTATTACTTATGTCACTCTAGAGACCCACAGAATTAGGGGATTTAATAATAGATAGCTCTTATCAGCCACATTCTAGATCATAAAAGTGTAGTATCAATAATATCTTGCTATATTGAAAGATAAGATGGTTTATAATATTGTGGCCACATAATTGTTATACTATATAGCAAGACAATGCATGTGTATATATATTTACACACACATGCACATTCATAGATATGTACACATAAAAGCACTTTTCACAGCTCCTCAGAAAATTCGTGATCATCACCTCTAGTCTCTAGATACCAATTTTGGATCCTTCTTCACTGTCAAATCTGAATAATGTCTACCTAAAATCATCACTGAACACCAGTATGAAACAACACCTCACTCAAGCCACTTCATTACACTACATAATTCGACAGCATTATCAATCCTGTCACTTTGGTTATGGATATTGGTAGACCTTCAAAATAGGCACGTAAATGTTCTTAATACACCTAGCACCTTTTCCTTCAGGAAGTGTACAGCTGTCTCCTAACTTTCTTTTTATAAACACAATGGACTTAGAAAGTGCCCAGGAAATGCCTGTCTGATTTTAATGTGGTACAAGGAAGAGATCATTAAAAAATCAGTTGAGTGAAATGCTGATTTGTTACCAATATTACCTGAACGTTTCATTCAATGCAAGGTTTTAGAGAAAAAAAAAAAAAAAAAAAAAAATCCAATTGATTTATTGTTTAAAGTTACCAAGGTACAGATAATTTAACTCAGTTTGGGCTCTATCTTGATCTGTAAATATGTAACTGAGGAAAGAACCTAGTTCATTAGGTGATCCAGAAGGTCATATTGGTTTGTGTTTCAGCTGTACAATTCACTGCTTGGCTATGAATCTGTGCTTCATTAAGATCAAGTTGTAGAACATGTAATTTTTTTTCCATTAATGGTGTATCATTTGTCAGCAACAACAGATACATTGTGCACAAAGCAGAAGAAAAAAAAGACCAAATTTGAATCCTTTTTTTTTTTTTCTGAACTAAACTAGAAGTAATCCAGTGTAACAAGCCAGTCTGCTTCCTCTTCATGGATATTTTAGCAATGAATTATTGATGTTCTTTTGTTCATCATTTTAGGATTTTTAGGCAACTGAAGAGTATGATCTACCTTGTCATATGCCATAGTTAGGTAAAATAGCAATATTGTAGTATGTCCCATGGGGGGTGCTACTAGAGAGAAAATGAGAAATTAATATGTGGCTGTAATATATGCCAAGGTACCATTTGCAGCAGTTAATAGACAGAAGATTAAAGTATAGGGAGCTGGAAAGATACCAGCTTTCACAGGTCCTGTTAATAATTCTTGCTTCATGTCACAACATTATCACTCTGCAAGAATTCCAGGGTATTCCTGCACTAAGATCTTGTTCCTCCCTAAAGATATGGATCACATAAAAAGACTTTTTCCAGCTCAGCTTGATGGACAAATTTCCAATCTATCTCTTTTTCTTTAACTTGTTCTAACTTGTACCAGCCTTATAAATATTGAAGGGACACTGTTAATACTCTTAAGCCTGAAATTAAATCTGCCAACTTCATCTGGTTTGCAAGGACAGCAAACTGTCCCTCTGCTCTGTCTATTTTGTTGCTGTGAGCAAAAAAAAAAAAAAAACCAATGCAAATTACAAGCACTCCTCTCTTGAAACCCAGTGGTGTGTCAGTGTGGGTGCCAATGTGATCTGCATATCTGAGGAACTTCAAAGGAATAAAGAGTGGGTAGAGTGTCTTTTAGTTTTAAATCTGTCACATTTTCATCAATCTGCTTTAGCTTCCCATCGTTGTCTGTTCTTTTGTTGTATTCTAGGTAGGACACATACTATTCTTTCCCCCTTTCCCTAAAAAGCAGCAGCATGAACATTGAAACATGCAAAGAAGATGTCTCCTTTCTTGTACCCAGAACCAAAGCAGCCTCCAGAAAGAAAGAAAAATCATTACAATGAAAGTTCTGACCAAACCCTTCAGTTCTGGTACAGAGCGCACTATTTCCCAGACAAAAGAAAATGTTTACAGTCCTATTGCCATATACATCAGTTGCAATAGAGAGTATGAAGTGTAAATACTCCAATGAGGAAAATTTAATCATCAAGGTTGAAGAAAACTCCACTTAGTAAGTGTGACCTGAGATTCCTCAGGGGATTGCATTTCAGCAAAATTTTGTTGCATTTTCTTGAAGGGGGTAACAAGGCTGAAGATGTTCTCTGGCATCAGAGTAAAAACAGAATCTTGATAACAATATCCCTGTGCTGTGGCACAACTTGATGTCGGGTCATCTCCACAGAACTGTTGCAGTAATAGCAACATAATATAATAAACATTTTATAGATATTTTATAAATAATAGTAACTTAGGAAAAAACCCCACTAAACCTTAATCTAGAGTATTTATCTTCTGTTTCATTAAAAAACACCACACCACTGCAAAATCTGGGAAAGTTCTAAAATACTTATTTCAGAAATTTTCACCTTAGCTGTTCTTAATTCAACTTAGGATAGAGGGACTTGTCTATTATAAGTCTTTGCTATGGATGTTATGGAGAAAACCGGACTTCCTCAGGAATGAATCCTTGTTGTCAGTCTCCCCAGCAGTCTTCACTATTTATATATAAATGTGTGTGCGTGATTAATCACATGTGTATACGTGTGTGTATGCAAGTGAACAAAGTAATAAAAAAAGTTAAGTTTTATACATCCAGACAGTCCTTGCTGAGAACTGCACATAATGGAATCAGGGGAACTGGAAAAGTCCTTAAACAAAGCAGTTTCAACTCAGACAAAAATATCAAAGTAGCATGCTGCCTGTAAATCACAAATCAAAACACAAACAGAAAGAGCTTGCATAGAAGAAATTTAGTTAGATACTGTTCTCAAGTAGTGAAACTAAGAAGCAAAACCTAGTTTTATGAGCAGTTGTATGCAATAAATTGAAAATAAATTAATTTAAACTTTTTAATGGGAATGACCCATTCCAGAAAGCAACATATATTTGTGAACTTGGAATCTTCATGGTTGATAATCCTCTTATGTAAACCAGAGAATATCTTTAAGTTTAGTAAACTTCTTGGCAAATTTCTACATGAGACATGAAGCAGGATTTCTGATAGACTTTTCTTCTAGCCAGCTGCAAAGTCTAACTAGAAATTTTCTGAGTAGATGGAGCACTTCTAAGGAGTCTGTTCTGTGTAGATTATCTAGTGTTTAATAATATCTGTGTTATGATGCTGGGTTTATGTCAGTTTGGAAAGTTGTGTTGGAGATTTAGAAAGTATGCCTAAACACAGGCATCTACTGCTTTCTGATATGTCTTTGTTCAATACAGTCAGAGAGCACCCTTCTGTTATGGTAGCTGGAGGCTCGGCAGGAAACTCTAGGGTAGCACAAATATTAGTACAGCCCATGCTCAGGCAAGTAAATCATCCCCAAAGTGTCTCCCTCCTCCATCTAACCTATTTTTTATGAAAACTTGGAGAAATCTAATATGCCTGAAACTTTTTTCCTCTCAAATTTTGTTTAGATCTGTCAACAGTTTCAAACACAGAGACATGATGGTGTCCCAAGACTCATTTTCTTATGAAAGCATGCTCAAATGCCATGTTGAAAATACGTGCAAATGCTCCAGCCCACAAACATTAGGTTAGGAACAAGCATGAGGAAATAAGCTCCATCCAGCTTCTAGGGGTTCTCTGTGAACTGCAGATGCCCCTCTAACATCTGATTAGCCTCAGCAAACTATAGATGTTCACCGAGAACTACAATAACAGCCCAAGAACTGATTGGTGTCCCATGGGGCTTTGCTTGGTTTTAGTTTTCCTTCTCTTTACACAGCAGTGACCAGTCCATGTTCAGTATCTGTCCTCGCATCTCTCATTACTGAGACAGGACTGCCAGAGCTATTAGTGTAAAAGAATGAAATCTGCATTTTCAGGGCGATTGCTTCTGAAAAGCTTGTGTCATGTATCTCTTCTTATGTTGCTTATGTATGGAAAACAGAACTTCGCTTCTCTTAGGTGTCCAGGTCAACAGTACACCCTGAAAATAATGATGATCACATCATCAGCAATGACTTTATTCTCACAAGGCCTCCATGCCTCCCGTTCACTAACACTTTGTAACATAAATAACAACTCTCCACAGATCCCCAGCAAAACTCTGTGGTTTTGTTAACTCAACTAAGATCTGTTATCTGTTATTTTTTATGAAGATTTTAACAAATTGGATCTACTATTAACCTACTTCAATGTGTGACTGACTTGTCACCCTTACCTAAACAGTGTGACTGGGATTTGTACGCATTGGTACTATCAGAGCATTAATATGGAAAGAGTCAATTCTGTCTGCACACTCTCAATTAATTCAATAGCAAGATCTGCTGTAATAAAAAACAAACAAAAACAAAACAAAACCAAAAACAAACAAACAAGAACCACAACAAATAAACCCCAAACCCAGTCATTTTTTGTCATGATTCAAGTTCTCTTCCTATGGTTTGGAAGGTGAAATTAAATAACACAGAAAAAAACCTGACAGTTTCTGAAGCAAGAAGCTGCAGGCAGTTTTATGGGAATCTTTAACCATAAACCACCTACCGAGCCCTGTAATTTACTTACACTGCTTACTGGGACAATGATGTCCCAGGGATTTTAACCTGGCATCTCAAGGGTTCTAAGGCCTCCTAATTATTTCTAGAATATTGTCAAAAATATATGGGGAAGCAAATTGAACAGGAAGAGCAGAATGACCAAGCAAACTAGTTACTATACCACCAGGAGAAAGTCAGACTTTTTTTTTTTTTTAATCAATGGTTTACAAAATGTGAATACAACTTATTTTCCTCAGACTTTCCGAGTTTTTTGATCTTGACTTTAGATTTGGACAATAAAGAAGTGAGAAAGGGAAAGAAAAATATTGCACTGTTATTGTCATAGATGAGAGACTTAGGTTTCTTAGTCTAGAGTTTTTTCTCACCATAACAAGTAAGAAAATAAAAAGCCAAGAAGGCCACAGATTCTTCACTTGCTTGTGCCAGTGAGAGAAACTTGTTTTCCATACAGCACATGATTGTTCATGTCTTCCATATTTCTTAAGTTATATTGTTAACAAATCCCCCTTATATTTCTTTCAGTCTAAAAGTTCCTGTATTTTATTTTAAAACTTTCAGTCTTACTAATATTTGTTGTTTGGGGGTTTTTTTAATTAAAAAAAAAACAAAAAAACAAAAAAACAAACAAAACAAACAAACAAAAAAACATAGCTCATTTCCTCTGCAAACTCTGATAAGTCATCAATGCTCATTCTGTTTTTCCCAGGTTATGTCTTTGGATCAGTTCACAAGGAGGAGAGCTTGGTACCCAATTCTACAGAGAACAATTTGGATAATTTATGTAAACAGACATAAATATCACGTAATGTTTAAAAACACTATAATAAGAGTAGAATTACAGAGAGAGCTCCGAAGTCAATTGAATTGCCCTCTGGAGATGCCTCTCTCTTTCAAAGAGCCTTGGGTAACTGGAATAAACTCCAGCTGCCTCTGTTAAGTGCTTAAGTGGGATGAATCCTATCCCTGTCCTAAGTTACCTACTGAAACATGGATGTTTTTCAAATAGTCTTTAAATTTAGTTATATAATAAAGACTTTCTTCCTTGCTCTTCATTGGAAAAAATACCGCTATCAGGTTGGAAAACAGGTTAGGGCATATGATTAATAGGGCACAATGAGGTTCCAAGACTTCAATGAACAACTTATGTAGCTGAAGACTGGCTCTTTTGCCATTAGATGTTTCCTGGATTGATATTTCTCAAGAATAAATTATATTAGCAACTTTTCCTACTATTCATCAGATAATAATTTATCCCTTCTTTTGGCTGTGTGAAAGAAAAATTATTTTTGAAAACAATAAGGTAATCTTCTCTGAAAGTCTCTACAAATTAAAGCCATATTGTGCTGTGTCTCACTTGATGTTCTGGAGAATAATAGAATACTGATATAAAATCTTCTGTCTCTAGCCATCCATTTTTTTTTGCAGCTAACTGTGGTATTTCGGTCACTAACATGTAACAAAATACTTTCTGGTAAGATTTCTCATCCACAGAAGCTTAGCTACAAGATTATTCTTCATTCTAAAGAAGATCGCATGAATCACCTTTTTTTCCTACTTCTTCTCTTTCTCTGTGGCCCTGCAAAAAGGTTTGTTTCTCTCACAGATCCAGAGCCCAGGGATTCACATTCTTTCCAGGAGTTCTCTTTTGTTATGTAATAACTTTTCTTACTTCTATTGCCTTCACATGAAAGTTCAGTGATACACAATTATTTTTAACAACGTACTGCGTAACAAGACATTAGTACTAATGCTTCACTCAGCATTTGTTTCATTTTCACAAGGATGACTAGAAACTGAGTTTGCCATAGGCTACTCTAAGTACACGTTATATTTTGATAAACGCTTTGTGAGTTCAAAGATGCCCTACTGGTAATTCTAGAGTTAAATTTCAAAAGCAGATGACAAGATCGTGCAAGACAACATTAGTTCCCAAAAGCTGTGACATGGTGAAAGATAACTCACTGCATTTCAGGTAGCTGCATTCCAGACCAGGGATTGTGGGTTTTGGAGGGAGGGGACATTTTAAGTATTACCAGTGCCTTGAACTGTAGGTAAATGCAAACTGAAAACTCAGAGTTAAGTTTCAAATGAGACATGAGTTTCCTCAGTAGTGTTTCCATTTAAATAGAGCTACAGTGAGTCACGCTGGACATAAATGCTACTTGGAAACCCATATGAAACATTTTTTTTCAAATTATAACTAAAACCCAAGCCTGTATGTGACACTGTTGAATCTTATTTAAAACCGAATAAACCAAATAAACAAGAATAACAACAACAACAAAGAAGTTTAAGTTTTTGTTTAGAACAACAGTTTAGTGAAATGTTAATGTCCTGTAAAAGGACTTTGCTTACATCAGTGAGGATTGGCACAGCTCAGTTAGAAGAGGGGATTCAGTCACATCGACTCCTCTTCCCCTCTGCACTCTGTGCTGTCTAAGCCTTTACTTCTGCACTGGGGATTTTCTGTGCAACTCTGCCCACCCAAGCAAGGACCTGCTCGGCACAAGGACCGAGGTCTGCTTAGAAGCAACTCTAGTTAAAATGACCCCAAGAAAAGAATCTTATTAGACCCTGGATTATTCAAATGCTTATTAAAATGCATCATAATGTCAGCGTTGCACAATGTCATCATATTAGGTTGTATCATGACTCTAATTTCAAAATAAAAGGTTACCCCTTCTTTTCCTCTACTCCTTCTTGGACTGCTTTGGATATTTTGTCTGTGTCCAAGATCTCAGATTCTTCATTTGATATCATTTAAGACTGGGTAAACATTTTTTAAAATCTAGCAAAAACAAGATAGCTGTAAGCATCCTCTCAAGCAAGAAAAGAGCTTAATACTCTGTTGGACTCAAAATATAAATGATTGCATCAACTGAAGCTTATATGATGTGATTTGCAGAGCTGCGCATGAGAATGTCAACTTTCTTTGTTCCCCAGTGCAGTTTAGTGACAGTGACTTTATACAGTCTATCAGCAGCGTCATGAATATTCTCAAGAGTAGGTGGGTGGCACATTCATTGAGAGATGTACAGTGGATTGCATACAAAAAAGACAACATTTTTTGAATAAACATACTAAAACTGTAATAAATCTGCCACCACTTTACATATTTTAATCTCATTTGTCTCTATTTAAATCTTAACTGTGTTTATCGCAAGCTGTTTTAGCCAAGGCAGCATTATTTTCTGAGCCAGAATCTTTGATTTGGTTGAAAGAAATATATTATAAGCTAATTTTTAACCTGAAATAATCCCCTTACTATATAAACAAGTGAAATAGCCGCAATAAAGCATGATTGATCTTACATGTACTTTTGTTCAAAGTAAGCGTCCTTTGGGTCAATTATCAACCTTAAATGTAGCATCTACAGGAACTCTGTAAAAAGCAGGTTCCTTCTAAAGAATACATGAATTGTCTGGCCAATCTGACAATCTATATAAAAACCATTTAGCAAAACCAAAATGATTCAGTTCTGGCTTGCTCTGTAATTTAAGACGTTATAACCAGAAATCACTACAGTAGTGGTTTGGCAGATAAGCAGAAGGAAGGGACTCGTGGTTGAAACATAGACCTTTAGCACAGGAAAAGTGTTTTCTATTCTTGGTCTGGGCACTGACTACTTCAGCAGCAATGGGTGACTTACAGCTCCTGAAAGGTGTGTGCCCAGGGATCCCAGTGACTTCATCTCGGATGTGGCCACTCACCATTTCTGAAAAACAATCCCTTTCCTTTTCTATAATTTAGTTTTCCCGTTTATGAAATGATGTTTGGAGATAGTTCGGGGATGAGAAGAAACAGTGCCCATTATTTTATCTCTCTAATAGTTCACCCACAGCACAGAAGAATAAGAAAGATGGACATACAAATTAGCAAATAAACATTTTACAGTTTGTTTTCACTATTTATTAATGACACTAATAATACAAAATGTGCTTCTGATTTCCTCCTAATAACTTCGATGTTTTTTCAATCATTAGGCACAGCAGTAGGTTTATGCACTTTCAGCAACCTTGTACTTCAGGAGTCAAGCTCCTCTCCCAACTCCTCAGAACAGGAATTGAGAAATGGTGGGAGTTTGCAGTGCGTTAGGGATACAACCTAATGTGCCCTTGCGAGCATCTTTCATGTCTGCATTCTCTAGAACAGCCCTTTCTTAAACTAATACTTCTTATAGCAATTCTTTAAAACAGCAATTTTTTAAGTGTTCAGTTCATATATGCTTTATAATTAGCATATATGCTTTAAAATATATGCTTTAAAATCAGCATCCCACATTCACACATGTGTACTCATGCTATCACACACATGCACATAGTGTAGGTGCATTCATAGCTATACACACATACAAAAAGATATAATTTCATCTAGTAATGAAAAGTGGGAGATCTCTGGAGTACCTGCTCTGGCTTTCTTACCAATTTTACTGTAGATATAGGATTATTTAATCAGCTGAAAATCCATTTACTTTGCCCTGGCAGCACATTTCTTACACAGTAACCTATGACAAAAGATGAGTATCTTGCCCATACCTAGAAATCTGATATTCCTTTTTCAAGAGGGTCGCCTGTATTTTCAGGTAACAACAGTAAGACTGTAACTATAGAATATACAGTATTTTATCAGTTTTGAGATTTTAAAACTTCCTCATCACCCTCTCAAAAGACTGTTACATCTGTAATTACCTTTATTATCAAAGATCTTAAAATATGGAATGATATTTTAAAAATTGTGAAACACTTACTGCCTAAACATAGCCTAAATCACTTCAGCAGTTGATATAAGTCTCCCCAGAGAAAAACATTATTAATAAATGTAATTAATTTAGTGAGACAATATATATACAAGGATATGCAACAGTGAACTCATTAATTTCTGTTGAAATAATTATTTACAAATATTCATCTGGTTTCCCAAGACATGTTAATGAGTTGGAAAAATGTTTATGTTGTATGATTGGCTGAAAAATGGATACTGGATTTTGCCTTCTAAAATAGTGCTCCTTTTTTAAGATTTCAAACACAAATATTAACCCAACTGTATCTGAGTTAATGCAATTCCTTAACAGATAATTTATTTCCTGAAAAAAGCAACTTTGAGTCAGTTGAAATTAGTAATAGATTTATGTAAAATTTATCAAATACCTTAGGCTAAAAAAGAACATCTGTCAGGAAAATATCTTTTTTTCATTTCATTTTAAAGTAATATCTTCATTGGTAAGGTGACCTACAGCTAATTTTTGATAGAGTTAAAAACTAAGTTAAATTTCAGTGCCTGAAATATGTATGCATTCGTTTCACCAAGGAAAATTTTGTTGACTTGATATAATCTTAAAAAGATTTCTTTTCTGTAAGGTACAACATAAATCTTGTATTGTTTCCATGGTTTTCCAGCTTAGGCTATTTTCTAAGAATCTTTCTCTGTTTTCTAGATTTTTCTGAGGATAAACTGCTCCATCAGTAACATGCACTAGATGAGAAAGGGTTCTTTTGACTAATGTTTTCTTTCAGAAGGTATCAATTTGCTAACTCCATAGAGAATTTCTGCATAGATTGAAAATCTCAACACTCTCAAGTGTTGAGACCAACATTTGAAAAGCATATTTTAATTGTATCCTTTCACCATCATTCTGTAAAAGATTCTTTACACATAATTCTACCTTTCCATTCATTGGCTACTGTAAGTTGACAGTGCAAGAGTTTCTTTCTTTTTTACATATTTGGCTTCCTGCTTCATATTGCCACTTTTCTGGCATTTGCTCAGATAATTTTGTTTGGGGAATGTTGACCCAAGATCAAATCATGTTAATGGGCTCCATCAAGGGTCAGATTCAATTGCCTAAATGCAGGCATCTCATGCCATTTTTACCCTCTAGAGTACCCAGAATATCTGTAAGTAGCTGGCAGACAGGGCATGGGCCCCTCAGGATACCCATGCCTTTCTGGAGTGCCTGATGGAGGTCTGAGACACATCCTTAGAGGGAAATCCTAAACTAGGGAAGAAACAACATCCCCAATTGTTTTCTTGCAACATATATTTTTGACTCTCCTGCGTTTTGTAACATGTAATTATATTTTTAAGGACCTTTGCTGATTCTTCAGATTTTAGCCTTATTTAAGGAAAAGCAATCCCTTTGGAAATACCCAGATGACATTTAATGCTGATGTCAGTGATGACATAGATACTAATGTGAGTAATAAAATAGGGAATTGCACTAACATGGAGTTCACTACGTGCATACAATAAAATGGAAACTTCATGGTCCCTTTACAGTCAGTCTTCCTCCCTAAAATTTCCCAGCATTATGAGGTCATGAAACCAGACAATTCTGTATGATTATGTTCACTAAAACAAAAAGCCACAGTTACAGAAAGTTTTATATTAGTAAAAATAAGACACAAGAGAACTGTTTGCAAATAAAGTGTCATTATGTCACTTATTCATAAAGACACTAAGTGACAACAATAGAAGGTAGAAAACAAGAGGTCAGGGTGTAATAAAAGTAAGTAACACTATTTTTTTGAGTTTTGACATATGTACTGTAAGTTTTATGAATTTTAAACATGAATGGAATGCTCTGCTTGGCTAATTGGGGCTTCAGATTGGCTATGGTCCAGCCAGGACTATTGGGATTCAATGACTAATAACACTACAAACCCAGCTATGTTCTGCAGTGCTCACTATCCAGTTCTAGAAAATGATCAGAAAATTTAGGATAGCTATATTATGTTGAAGTTTCCTCTTGACGTTTGAAGATAGTTGGTATTCATGTCTTGGTTTTGTGTCAACTAATTATTTCAATTCCAAAGTCTTTATTCTTTGCACCAGAAATTGTACAAGTCATAAAAATTACAAAAACACCTCTGAAAAAGTCAAGGATTTTAAGTGTTCAGGTGACAAAACCAAACCTATTTCAAAAATGTCAATAACTCTGAAAGCTGGTATACAATTCACCAGAAAATCCAGGTTTGCGATTTTAGTGAAGATGATATATAAATCAAAATAAAATAGGTTCTTCGAGATGCTTTTTGTTTATCTGAAGTAATAAAAATTGAAGTGGTACTAGAGGTATTTAATACTAAAAATGTTTTAATTTTGAGATATTTTTTAATGCAACTATTTCTTAAACTCCATTTCAGAGTCTTGCTTTTGTCTTAAATCTGCTTTTCATTGGAATCAATGAAATCTAGTTTTCGAAAAAACAGCTAATTCAGAATTAGCTGTCAAAAATACAGCTAGAAACAGTAAGAAAGATTGTGAACTTTAACAATTTATCACAATTACAAATATTTCTCTGAGCAGCAAAACTAGCAAAGCCAAGTTTCCTGCAGCTTTACATCTTATGGCTGGCTTATCCTTTGTCTCACAAGGTTTGAATGTTCACAGCAGTTTTCTCCCACACAGATTCTCTTGTGTCTGATAAACTATTTGAGCTCAGGGAACACAGGATACTTTCATGAACTTCCTACACAGACATACACAAACATGCAAATAGCACAAATCTAGTAACTGACAATTCCTTAGCAACTTAGTTTTGTTACATATAATCAGACACATTTCTTCTCCAAATGTCTGACCCTAATTTTAATTCATTGTGTTGTTTTATAATTATGCCTAAGTCTCTTTTGGGTTCTCCAAATCAGCCATACAACTGTACCTTAATTAGTGTTCTTTAAACAGCTAAAATAATTCTGACTAATTGCAGTACTTTGCAAGGAAACAGGAAGCAAAAGATATACACAGGTTTTCTATTTTTTCACAAAGGTGTATTCAAGTAAAAAGTAAAATCTGAAAAAGTTAAACTGCTGGAAAGAACACCATTGAAGGAGTAGCCAAGGCAATGCCATGTGGCTCTCAGATGTTCAGCATTTGTCCTGAGACTAGATCAACAGATCAACAAACAGCTCTTCCTTTTTCTTGCTTCAGCATATTTTGTCAAAAATGATAATTAAGCTGTATTTTTGTAGTGACTGTGGCTGTTCAGAACAATATAGCATGGGCTATGTACTGTACATTGCAGAGTTCGAGTAGTAAAGCTAGGAGCAAAGAAGGAGGAACAAACAAAGAAACATAAATATGACATTAGATATTAATGTAGCCATACCATGGATATTGTCTGTAAACCCATATCAAGGATATTGCTGTGTACCAGTAGGGGCAATGGTGAAGAGTAAATCAGTATTACTGTGGACTCACTGCTGAGGCATTCGTCTGGTATTCAGATACAGCAGGGGCAGGTCGAACTATCATTTGGAAATGATACCTCAGCCAGCATACAATGACATTTTCAACCTTTCTGCCTGCTCCCTCCTGCCCTGGACTTCTCATTACACCTCCCATTTAGCTCATTCAGATTGTATTACTGGTAATGTTAATATCTTCGTATTTCCTCCAAAGCACATTTTAAAGTAATTATTAGAAATTAGCTTCCTATTTCACTTCTCATATCAAAGTACAAAGTACATCATTTTAATATAATTAAAAAATCCATTGGCAGTCAAGGCGTGCCACAGATCCACAGATGGAACGCTAATCAGTTCATATTTTCCTGATGAGAGCTACATTTCTGCTCAATTTTGACCTGAAGAAAGTAGGAAAATGGACAAAATAATTAACCCTCCCCTGCTTTCCATGAGGCTGGAAAGAGATGCAATGACATAGTATGAACAGACATTAAGACCTGAGAGGTGCAGACAGCACAATGAGTAATCTGTGCATGGCAATGACACAGAACAAGATGACAGGATTAATTATATCCTCTCCAAATGAAATCATGAATCTTCTCATTCTGTAGACCTCAAGAATTGTTAATTTGATATCTAAATGTTCAGTGAATTTTTATGTTTTTCCTGGTTTAGTTTAGAAAGAAAGACAAATCACAACTTCTTTAGCTATCACTGAAAGGTAACACACAATGTAGGGTGGGGTTTTTTTATTTGTTTAAAGTTTCACTATATCTGTCTTTCAAAATTGCTGTTGTTTTCATGTGTGGGAAAATATGCACCCAGGGAATAGGCAGTTAAATACTGAGTAAACTGATACCAGTAATAAATCTTGTGTATACAAAATGAATCTTAAGCTTAGGGTAAAATGGTAGTACATTACCTGATCAGTTACAGAAACAATCAAATAGGATCAAACACAGGAAAGCAAATACTAGAAATACTAGATGAAAAAAAATATAAACCGAGCTGTTTTCTTGAGTCTATTGGAACTCAAGATATCAGAGTTAGAGGTGAAATGAATCAAGCTAAAGAATCTACTAGAATTAACATTCCTGGAGTCTATATGGGTAGATCAGGAAACTTGAAGGAAGTGGGCCAAGGATCAAAAAAAGGACTATCTAGTCAACATCATTAACAATTATGACCATCACTGGGTTTCCAGTTGTAATCAGAAAGATATAACAAAATAAGAAAACTTGAGCGAAAAAAAATCCTTTATTCCACTGTTCACACAGATGTAAACTTTCCAATTCATTCACTTAAAGCAAGATCCAAATGAAGAACAACTCATTAATTGCTTCCCAAGATATAATTCAAAAGTAGAATTTCCAGAAGAGGGCTCCAAAGCAACACTGGTACTCCAGGGAAACTGCTCAAATGTCACTGTCCCACTCTGAGAAACAGTTAATTAGTGATTAATTAAAGGGCTTATGCCCTTCTGAACCCTGGCTAAAAATTTGAGTGTGTCCTACACTAAGATGGATAAATGAAAGTTGTGAGCTAAGATGGGGGACTTAGAACCATATAAGTAAAATGGAAATATGAAAAAAAATGGAGAAACTGATAATAAATGCTCATTAGGGGGGGGTTAGGAAAAAAAATATAATGGGCTTATATAAATAATATAAATATATCAACAATGTAAATATATAAATAATGTAAAAATTGATTACTTAATATACAATAATAAAAAAATTATCCCCCATATATTTTCCTAAACCATACATTTCTGTGCAAACAGAAGCTGCCTAGTTCTTCTAGAGGAGTAGCATATAAGTAGACTGTAGTCTACACTCCTCAACAACTGGAAACAGGGAACTAGAGGAATTCAGATACATACATGAGATATTTAAATACTTTTTTAACTAATGACCCAACCAAAATAATGGCTGAGAAAAACCTTTAAATGAAATATATCTTTAAATGTTTTAAACATTTAAATGAGATATAGCTTTAATTGAGACATACTTTTAAATCTTTTAAAGTATGACAAGTTTTCCCACTAATTCTACAACTAATGAGTTTGTTTCAGAGGTAGGTAGTGAATGGCCTGAATTTATGCTTAGGATATACAATCTCAGCCAAATAAATAAGATTTAAATTCAGATTTTCTTATAATGTGGAGTGTTTTGATTCCATGTTTCACTTAGGCCTAGCATAGCATCAGATCCAAGCCGAACAAGGATTTAGGTTTGAAACCAGGATCCAGGGTTTGGCCCTGTCTCCAATTAATTGCGTAAAGCTGGCTCAGGGATTTTTAAAAGTCTCTGCTGAACATTGTGAAAGATAGATGAGGTGAAATTCCCAGGCACAAAAAATAGAGAGGTGTAATATGTTACTGTATAACGTACTAAACTCAAAGACACAGCTTATTCCACTCAGACACAGCCAAAAGAACCACTGATGCCAAAAATCCTAAGGAAATATAAGGTTAGTTTTGAAATTTTTGGTTCACTTCCAAATATTTTCCAACTTCAGGCACAGAGCTAGCCAGAGCCTATAAAAAGTGTGGAAACCTAAACATTCAGCCCGCCATGCTGACCTCCCCTTTGTGACACCCTTCATGTGATGGGGAAGGTTTCCCCACGCAGCTCCTCCAGCCTCTGGAGCTGCCGTCAGTCTGCTGGACCCCACACTGACTTCGTTACAAGCCTGCACGGAGCAGCTTGTGGGCCAGGCCGCGGGACTTCCTAGTGAAGCGAAGCGGGCCACAGAGCGTGCACACCTGCCATACGCTGGTCTGTGAGCAGCTGCTCAGAGGTGCAAATGTACATCAGCTGATGCCTGAAGATAGGCGAAGGTAGAGTCCCTGACCTGGAATTGTGTCCTTCAGGAATATTATTTCTCTGCCTCTCTGAGGAGTGTCCTTGCCCCTGCACTTCTCTAATTTTGAGGAAAGAGCTATTTATATGTATTGGAGGCTTCATGGCAGACTTATGTAGCTTTGAGGTGGTACATTCTGAGTTAATGCACTTCGGTGTTTGAAAATCCCTTGTAGGAACAAGTATAACAGATGCCCTCCAAGACCTATTCGTGAAGCATATGCATTTTATTAATGTTTATCTCATGATTTACAACGCAGTACAGAATGTTTTGTTACTGGATGGGCCATCGACTAGTCAAAAAGCTGAATTCCAAAGAAAAGACACAGATGTTACCATGACAAAACCTATGCCTTTTGAAACGTATTTCCTCATTCTCATGAATCTCAAGCTTCACTAGTACAGTCTAAGAAACCTAAAGCACGTTTCTGGGCAAACAGCTATTTCTCTCCAGATAGTTCCAGACTTAAAACCTGACTCATTATAAAAAGGCTTTGGATCATTTCAGTTCATCTGGTGAACTGTCTATGAGGGCTGAGTTTATCCATCTGAACCCTTCTGCTCATTCCAACTGCTGTTTAACATTTTGATCTGACAGTTTAATGCCGTTCCATCACAAAATATATGTTCCCACTGAAAACAAACATTTTTCATATTAGCAATAGAGACAACTTCAAGGGATGAGGTTATCATGAGGCAATTACACCCCAGAGGGATTACAGGCACTTATATCATGATAACCTTATCTTCAGTGTGCCTTATTAAATAATTACAAGACTGCCACAGCCAAGTATAAATACCCATAAGCTTCTCAGCTATGGGCTTATCACTAAATAAAGGTAAATGTTTATGTGAGCCTGGCAACCTCTACTGCTTGTGCTAAAGTGTCTAAACAAACCTCAGCTTTCCATTTAAATGACAAACACTTAATATTGAACTGCTTTTGCTCTAACAGGATATTTGCTTTTAGACTAGGACTTGCACCAGAGACTCAGCTCTTTCTCAAGAGTCTCAGAACCTTTTAGATTGGAAGAGATCCCTACAGGCTCACTCACGGCGTTATGAATCCCTGCCGAAGTCCTCCAAAGTGCATAAGCCTACGCTGATAAAGTTTATATTAAGAATGGCTCTGATTCAGAAAATCATTGCTCATAATTTTGTTTCCAATGCTGTTTTCAATATCTGCACTGTTGGTTACTCTACAACAAACGATGCATCCTCATTCCACCACGTAGTTTGGCAGAACTGTGTCATGGTACTACTGGAAAAGGTGAAATAAATATTTTCTATGCATACATATTCAAATTTCAAAGTCATTGAATTTGTTCATGTTCAAAGGCCTTTTCTCTTCACTTTCCATTAAAATTTTAACGACTGAATTTACTAGCAAAAAATGAATTTTAAGCTTCAGTAATCCAATAATCACCAAAAATAATCACCAGCAATATGTGATAAATCCAGACTGCACTGATTGATTTTATGACTGTAATTAAACAGGAAAATAAAATTCTAGATCAACCCTAACACTGATTTTTTAATGTGTCCAGCCATGTAGTTATATTTCTTTTGATTAAAAATGTTTCTCTCTTTATATCATACTAACAATACCAATAATAGGTAGTAGTAATAAACCATAGTAAGAACAATGCCACTAGGCTACTCCAGTTCAGTTGTGAAATTTAGATGCAACATATTTCAAAACTACTTACAGAAAGAGATAAATGCCATAAGCAAGTCAAAAGAACTGGGAATAGTAAATCAGTCTGAGAATGGTTGGCACTGAGAGCAGACTGAGTAAAGAGCTGTTTGCAGCAAAAGTTTCCCATGTTCCACGATATACATAAACCAGCAGATTTTACAGACTGTACAATGAGAAGCAGATTAGGAGCAGAATTCCTTTAGCTATCCCACAGATGAGAGTGGGGAGAAGAGAAAACTATTCTCATAAATGAGGAACGTGGAAAGGGAAAAATAGTCCATGTTCTCTTACAGAGCATAAGAAGGGCAAAAGAGCCAGAGAGTAGGCATTTTGTTACACGGAAAAAGCTTCAAAATAATATGTTTTTATGTCTTCAGTGGTTCATAATATATAAGTAGATGTTAGCACAGTTAACAATGTGACCCTAGGGAAAAAAAAAAAAAAAAAAAACACCAAAACCAGCAAATGGTGGGAATTTACCCCAATAAGCAGCAGAAATTTAACCTGATTAAAGTTTAAATCAAGGTAAAATGATTTGACCCCATCTGGTTTCCTGTCAACAAATCACTGCCTTCTGGGCATGTGACATACATGAACTTTTCAAGTAATTCAACATGGTGACTGGTTTCCCACATCCACTAGTTTATAATAACCATTTTAACACCTTCAAGCATAGATCCTACTTGTTAAAATGACACAAGTTTGAACTTACAACCTAATCTATTCCCAAATGTTCACTTTTTTAAGAAGACATGCTTATTCCATTCTTAAAGACAGATCTGGTTAGGAGAGTGATATTTATGTATTGTATTTATTTTTCATAAATCCACAGTGCCTAGAACTGATCAACATATCCTCTTCTAATTGCTTACAGGCTGACAGCTACCAGTGTATTAATCACTCAGCTTGCTCAGTACGACAATGCAATTTACAAGTCTGTGGTCCCCTGTGTCCTCTTGTTTTCCTTTCTGAAAATAACTCAGAGTGTAACAGCAATAATTTTGTCCAGGTTTGGTTTGGGTTTTTTTTTCCAATTTCTTGACCGGACCTTACCACAATGAAATCTCGGAAATAATTGACTCCTTTGCTTATGTATTCAACATCACATAAGGAATGTAATAAAGCTTTCCTTGCCTGAAAACCAAAATATTTTCCTATTAATTCTTTTAAGGGATAATTCTGTTAGATTTAGACTGAGATTCTTAAACCTGGGTCGTAACCTGATGATCTTCATATCCTCTCCATGCATACAGTAACTATGTTTTCCTATTTTTACCATTCTGGAAAGCTAAATTAGACAGCTCCCTTGAGAGAGCAGGCAGTAACTTTTCACACCTATAATAACCAAATTCAATTTACATTCAGTAAGGGAAAAAATGGCATAAAAAAAAAGCACATCTATCACAGATAGCATGAAAAATGTGATTGACTAGCCCTGACCTTTAAGTTACCTAAGGGGAGAGTTTACTTTGTCCTGTGCTGCAGAGATGGCACTTGTCTTTTCAGCAGATGGTTTTGTCCAGTCTTTTCTTCTCAAAGACTTTGCGTTTGGGACCACTGAGAATGGGAATCAGAGAGCACAAAGTGGATGTCAGCTTGAGCAAGCTCTCCCCGTCTCCCAGTCATACTATGATGCTTGTTCCCTCCCTGTTCCTACTCCCCAGTGCCCTCTTGCTGGGGCATTTCGCTTCCCAGTCAGCTGCCGGGGCTGGCTCCCTGCGCAGCTAGCTGCACAGACAGCAGCGCTGCTGAGGTGCGGGTGTGCACCGGTAAGGATAAGCAGCCAGGCTGGGGAAGAGGGAAGAAAAGGAGGGCAAGTCGTCTTGCTGCAACGCATCAAGTCACAGCAGACAGAGCCCCAGACAAAGCTAGTCTGCGGAAACACCATCAGTAATTTCTGGGAAGGGAAAGACACGCAAATGAGTTGAAGTGTTTGAAAGAAGTGATATGCCATCCCATTATGGTCCCTAACATGAACACTGCAGCTTTTTTTATCAATCTGTTTTCCTTCGTACTGTAATGTATAGTGGAGATAAAGTTGCCTGGGCCACTGACTTATCCTTGAAAGAGAGATCTATCTATGGACTGGAGTGTATATATGACAAGATTTATACATTTCTTGGTAGATGGTACTTAAATTAGCATGGTGTTACCACTCTTATAACATCTATATTTGTATTGAAATAATAGTGAAATTGTGTTTCGTAACTGAGTTAGTTTAAAATAGCAAAGTGGAGTTGGTGGGAGTTAGGTGTGCAATCCTCTAGGTGCTATTAAATAATATATTCTATGTTGTGGAGAGGAAATGAGGAATGCTCAGTTTTTAAAGCCTCAAGATACATTGGAGCACAGGCAGCTTTTGCTGCTTTGCTGCACTATGACTCTGCCGCAAGAGGATCAGTGTTTTAATTCATATTCTGAGGACTTTTTCTTCTCTGAACTATATAAATAGATACAAAAAACTGGAGAGACAGCATTTTTTCAATACTGATGCTATCCTATATTGATCAATAGGGTGATTACACAGGACATTTAGGTAACAAGTTATAAAGCTGTTGTGCATAATTTTATTAGTATTACTTCACATCAGCTGCTCGGTAGGTCAAACTGTTCTGAACTCTCTCATTTTCCCCTGGTTCCATTAGATCTCAGCTCTCTCCTCTTACTTACCCTCAAGTACCATACATATTCAGTATAGTCTGTATGCCCAGCTCACACTGAGTAGCTCATTCATTATCTGCATCATTTTCCCTGAGTGTACATTCAATAATAAAATCAGTCATTCTACAAATAGCATGCCTAACTACCAACTCTGTAACTCACCTATTTCATAGCAGGCCCTTGTCTTATTCTACTTTCCATCTGGGAGGAAAGAGGGAAACAGCACCTCTTTTTTTATTCTTCAGAATTTTCACAGCTTGCACAAATAGTTGGTGTTCTTGAAGACTTACTTATAAGACACCAGTGGCAAAATGAGTAATAAAAGCTGCTTATTCCTCCTTGGAGTAAGTTCTGTCTAAAGAGGAAGAACTGGTGGGACAAAACCCACTTCTTTTACTGACCTCAGCTCATGTATTTTGTATTTCAAGTAATTTTCCCTCCAAGAGAGTTTGGCAAAGAATAATGACTGGTGAGGCAGTTTTAAGTTAACTAAACTCTTTAAGGGGAAAAAAAAAAGGTAAGGATGAGAAAGCCAACAAAATAATATTTTAAAGTATTAAGTATTTTGCCTGACATATCCTACCTGTATAATAGTAAACTATTAATTTACTCAATATCTTTCCTATTGTCTAGAACATATAATCAGTAGAAATCACACTAGCATCAGAGATTTGCACCATTGCTCCCAAGTAGAACAAGCTAAATGCTTATCTATCCAAACCTTAAATTTTGTCAAGAACTGTACCACTAGGCTTGGGAGTCACAATTAAAGTCCTGGCATGGAACAGTGTGGGGTAAGTACCTCAAATCACTGTGCCTGAAAGAGTTGGTAGCAAAATCATTGCTTTATTTCATTATTTGGCTGTCACAGCATTTTATGCTATCCAGTTGTTATCAATGTCAAGAAACTACTCAGGAGTAAGGTTCGAGCTACTGGGCCATAATCTTTGTTGTCCCGGTCCCTCTGTGTCTGCAGTAGACCTATGGCAAAGGAAAATATCTGCCGGTCTATGTGCCTTGGGTAAAACCTGCAGGGTTTGGTATGTTATGGGATCGGCATACTTGTGGGTCTAATTTGACTGATTGCTCATAGTCTGAATAAGCAGCACCTGCAGAGGTGTTGCCCCATGAAGTTTTCTAAGTCAGTGAGAAACACTGTTCCTGCTCTCTATAGAATGGGACAAGTGATTTTCTGATGGCTTTTAGCAGTAATGAATGATCACTCCTTATGTTGGCTCAGTTAACACTAGCTAGTAAAGAAAGACAAAGTTTTGCCCAGCTATTTGACTGACCACTCAGCAGCTCCTATTTGAGGGAAGTGGTGCCACCCACTTGCTTGGATGGGTTCTGTGACTAGTACTTGCAAACTCTTGAGGGTAATCATGCAATTCAGATTATATTCTTGCTCTATGTATCCAACCATTTTCCTCACAGAAGCCTGCAGTAGTATTAGAATGGCAATTAACCTGGTTGGGGCTTTCATGTAGTAACTGTAGTGAAAATACTCTCCAATAAATACCAAAATGCAGTTGAACACACAAAAAAAAAATTAGTAGAAAACTGCATAACTACCTAGCTGACAATGTCAATTTAGTCACTAAAACTCCTAATGTATATTTTAAGAAACCAGCATTAAAGTAGGACAATATATTTTGGAAGATACATGATAAACACATTAAACTTTCAGTACTGTGCCTTTCACAATTTAGTCAGATATGGATTTTTTTCTGTGTTAGCTACATATTTAGTTCTTTAAAGGACATCCATTTTCAATGTGTTTCTGTTTTTACATTCACTAGGGACCTGTGTGAGGATCTGGAGTACATACATGAAACATTCAGGACCAAATGGACCAAAAAGATTACAACACTAAGGAGGACACCTAAATTAAACATTTATTCAGCAATGACGTAATCTAGTACTTGTCAAACAAACACACGGAGAAAGTTGATTTAAAAATGGAAAAGACGACATCCAGTCTCACAGACTCTCTTAAAATTTCAGGATAGTTATTAGCTAATAATTTGTAAAGAGACATCACAAGATATTTTATGTATTTAGACATCTATTTTGATTTTTAATTTATATGTTTATTTTGGTAACTATTTATCAGTGTGAATAAAATGTTTTCAACCTGTCTCTTCAAATTTTGCTCATTGCAGTCTAAAAGCTAATGGACTCACTCAAAGGCATCATTTTGTATAAAATTTATAACAAATAAGTGATTTTGCAAACACTAACAGATGCTTGCCTCCAGAGCATATATTTGCTGGTTACCTGCAAGATAAACAATAGGCCTCGATTTCAACAGCTGCAGTTTCAAGACAGTTCATTGTTCAGTATCACTGAAGGACAGATTCAAACATGTACAATACGTGTACTTGAGGCCAGATTTCTAGGAAGATGAATACCTAAAGTCATGAGCTCTTTTGACAGTCAGACTGCCTGGGTACTGGATCATCTGAAGTTTGAGCTCTGAAAGGGCTTGCTAAGAAGTTTTGAAAATCAGGAGAGGAACCCAAAAAGTGTGGCTAATTCTGTACTTCTACACTAGAGAATAGGGAATGGTGGCTGCTTCAGGGTCCTGTGCCTGAGATTAATCTAACTTTAATTTTTAATATATTACGGATGTGACTTTTAATTTGTATATTTAATTTATCAGGTTTCTTTAATTAAGGCCAGTAAAAGCTACCTAAATTGGCAATCTCCTTTGGCTGGAACCCATCCTTATGGACTCGGTTTTGTTGCATCACATACTTACAGCATCATTCACTTTGACAGAAAAGCATGTTTAGTCAACACCAGCAGCTTTCGATGTTCAGTACTATGGGTTCAAATGATCTTAAACCTTTTCACAGAGATACAGTGGTGTTTTTTGTCATCTGACAGATCATAATCTAAAGTAAGTGGAAGATGTAAACCTGACTACCTATTTTGTTATCTACAGAGAATACTCATTTGGAGGTAAAACCTTTATGCAAGGAGGAGAGACTCAGTTCCATTATTTCCAGAAGACTGTCAGAGTCACTACTGGATTCAGTACCACAGCTTTTATTGTGGTGTTTTTTTGCTTTGAATTTGCCAGAAATTTTGCCACTCTGCCAGGTGGTTGAAAAATAACTTTATAAAACATGACAACATTTATTAGTCATTCAAAATACAGTATTTAGAATTAGACCAGAGAGAAGTAACATAACTTTCATGCATCTCCTGGAGCTGGAACCACCTATCTCCCAAAGGCCAAAAGAGCCAGAATTCTGTTCTCTCCACTGTGGGAAGCATTAATGTACTTGCCACCACCTCTTTTATTCTTTGTTTAATACCAAATCTGGATATTTTAACTTATTTCATTCCCTTTGACCAAAAATTGTTAAGTATAATGTTCTATCCTATTACTTTATAGAGTATATGGAAAGTGACTGGATTACTAAGTGATGATTCTCATTAGAGCAGTCATTGTTGTCGATATTACTCTCTCTCTTCAGAAAGAAAGTTTTTTAATCTCAGTAGATGATCAGATAGAAAAGACATAGAAGGACACTAGTCACATGTTCACTAAAAAAAGAAAAGAAGAAAAGAATTCTGTATGTTGCTTATGACAGTCAGATCAAATCATGCAGTTGTTTTGAGTACTGGATCTGTTAGTACAAGCCCTAACACAAAAGACACCTAGTTTATTTTTCTGGTTAAGCTAAACCAGTACTGTATTTGTACTCTCAAAAAGTATAGAGTATATTAAAAACAACCTTTGTATTTCTTATATATTTGTGGATCTTTTAAAAGTACATGTGAAAGCAATATTTTGTAAACTCAGTTACAGTGAGAGGAATATGCCAATTAAATCCCCTTTCTGTCATAAAAAAAAAAAAAAAATAAAAATGTTGAAACAATTCCTTCATGTTCTACCGTTGGGTTAGCAACTTCACACTCATGCAATGTTGTTCAAGCCTTTTCATGCCTCACCTAGCAGTAGTAATTCAATTCAATGGCTCTGTTGTATTCCACATTGCAGAATGTCAGAATGTGTTTCATGCAATGTCAGTCATGTGCTAATTTGACAAATTATTTCAGATTCAAATAGTGAGAATTCCTTTGAGTATATTTAAACCCAAAGCATAAAATACACATTTGCTTCCCAAAACTCATGTTTTTTAACTCCAGAACTGGAATGAGCAATGGCAATTTCACTACAGATGTCAATCAAGTTATGCGGGGATTCCTGACCTCCCTTCCAGGAGGAAAATATACCCACAGCATACATACTATATGCTAAAACATCAGAGGACATTACTGGTTTTAGGACAATGACAATTCTCAGCTTTGAAGAAATGTTCTCCCTTCATAATAAAATGTATGTTGTCTGAAAACACGGTCCCTACCTCTACGTGAACTTAATATTTAAACTTTTTTTTAATGTGATACAAAACTCACTGAGGTCAAATACAGCATTTCTATTTCTGAATAGAATAAGAATAATTTGATATCAGGAAAGCAGCTTTTTTTCTGTTATTCATTACTAACTTACTATGCTTGATCATGAAGGAAGCAACAGCAGTTTTGCACACTGAATTGATCTCTGACTTATCTTTCATCAGTTATTGCTAGCAAAGACCAACATAAATGTTTAAGTAAATTCAGAAAAAAAGCCTCAGAATTCCCCCAAAATGTAAGTACCAAGGTACTTAAAATTTCGTATAATAATTTCCTTTCCCAAAGAAATAGATATGTCTGAAATAGAGACAAACTGGATAGGGGATGGAACTTGCCAATGGACAAAGCAAAGTTTAAAAAATGGTGGATTTGTATTACATGGAGGTTAAAAAAATCCTCGAGGAAGCAAGAGCAGGAGCATATATTCTGGTAACACGATAGCTTTTACTCTTCCACAAAAGTCACATATTCCCCATGACAGACCCTTGGTTTTCTTACACAGCTTCTGCAGAACCCCTCTCTGCTTCCCCCTCCCCCTTCCCACTCCCCGCCCCGCCC